>JADRCD010202133.1:18786-27914 GCA_019843815.1 Montemys delectorum | reverse complement strand
TGGTCCTGTGAGGACTGTGGTCCTGTGAGGACTGTGGTCCTGTGAGGCCTGTGGTCCTGTGAGGCCTGTGGTCCTGTGAGGACTGTGGTCCTGTGAGACATTCAGACTGAGACTGTGGTCCTGTGAGGACTGTGGTCCTGTGAGACATTCACAGGAGAAAGCTGGAGAAATTAAGACAGAAACACTTAAATAAGTCTTAAAGGAGTATCTGTCTCCTTTACTAAAATAATTTGACAGAATTTTCAAGAAAAACTGGAAATTGGATGAACAAGGTTATACAATGAACAATGATGGTGAATACAATAATGTACTGAATATGCTTAATGTGGCACATCACTATCTCATTTCCCGTTGAGTGTGCTGTGTTGACTTTCCACAATATTCCAAGGCTTTTTAAGTTTGATGCCATAGTCCAAAGATGCTATCAATTTCCCCAGGGCCACAGAGCCATCAAGGGCATCCTGCAAACAGCAGTTTGATCATGGACAAAAACAGCCTTTCTTGACTTAGTACTTCTGGGGTCAAAATCACTCAGCGCTTCCTGCGTTTCATTCTTCTCCTCTTCCCCAGTCTCTATGAGGTCGTAATGCTGTCCCATCGAAGATCTGGGAAATAAAAATAACACAGAGTTCTTCATAGTCACACAGCTAGGATGTGACAGAATTGATTCAATCCAAAAGATGAGTGAGAACCCATCACTTGCCCCAGCAGCAAAGCGCACACAGTGGTACTCACCTTGCTGGATTAGTGTGATTCTGAAGTGCCAAAATGCCAAATTTCATGTCTGTGATAGAATCTACAAAGTAGGAGTTCAATATGCACTTAAAGAGCCAGGCCTTATTATTATTATTATTATTATTATTATTATTATTATTATTATTATTAATCTTTAAACTTATTTTTTACCCTCCAGTTGTTATCCCCCTCCCAGTCCTCCCTCCAACAGTTCCTCATCCTATTCCTCCCCCAACCCATGTCTCCAAGAGGATGTCCTCACTCCACCCCACTTCACCCTACCCTGCCAGGCCTCCCCACTCCCTGGGTCCTCAACTCTCTAGAGGGTTAGGTGCCTCTTCTCTCATTGAGGCTAGACCAGGCAGTCCTCTGCTGTGTATGTGTCAGGGGCCTTGGACCAACTAGTATATACTGCCTGGCTGGAGGCTCGGTGTCTTAGAGATCTCAGGGGTCCAGGTTAGTTGAGACTGCTTGTCTTCCTATGGAGTCACCCTCCTCCTCAACTTCTTCCAGGCTTTTCCTAATTCAACCACAGGCTTCCTCAACTTTAGTCCATTGGTTGGGTGTAAGTATCTGCACCAATCTTGGTCAGCTGCTTGTTAGGCCTCTCAGAGGGCAGCCATGCTAGGTTCCTGTCTGTAAGCACACCCTAGCATCAGTAACAGTGTCCCAGGCCTTAATTCTTGGTCAGACTTTTTGCCTGACCCTAATGGAACAAATGAGGTTCTGAGGGTTTGCTATGGTTTAGATGTAAAATGCCCAACACGGGTTCATATGTTTGAACACTGAGCACCCTGTTGATGACACTGTTTGGGAGGATGTGGAATGTTGTGTGTAGTTATTTAAAAAAATAAATCTACCCTAACATGGGCTACTCACTGGCCACGGCAGTCTCCTGGACCCCATGGCTATCCCCAAGCGTAGTCCACCCAATTTCCCACAGCTCGCTTGCCACCAAACCGCTTGCATTCCCAGTCATCAATCCTCTGCAACTAGTCTGCCAAGACTGACTCTCTAATCCTCAAGTCCCGTATAAAGAAAACTCTAGAAGCTTGTAATTTATCAGTCAGATTGATTGATTGATTGACTGATGACTGATTGATTGATTTTCGAGACAGGTTTCTCTGTATAGCCCTGGCTGTCCTGGAGGACCTGGCTGTCTCTGTAGACCAGGCTGGCCTCAAACTCAGAAATCCACCTGCCTCTGCCTCCCAAGTGCTGGGATTAAAGGCATGCACCACCACTGCCTGGCTTACCAGTCAGATTTATAACAGTAAATTCTCAACCTCCAAAATGCCCACACAAAAAAACTCAACACTCAATTGATATGAACACAAGCTGCATTCCTAGATAGGGCATCACTACTCTATTGTCCTTCTATGCTACCTATAGCTACCCGTGACGCAAATCAAATGGATCTGGTCCATCTTCCTCTCCTATAGGTTCCATCTTGTCTCCTCAGCTCCATCTCTCCTCTCTGTCTCTCTATTCCCTCTTCAAGACTCTCAGTCTGCCTTCCTTTCCCTCTGCCCAATCACAGGCTCTAGCCTCATGTTTCACCTGCCCTCACCCGGTACAGACAGGAATCTATAGCAGAATCTTTAGGATGCGGAGTCTAGGTAGAGGAACTGGTAGATCGCTGTGGGGAGGCCTTGATGGCTGGAACCCAGACCTGCTTCCAGTCTCTGTCCCCATCCCTTTGCTTCCTGCCCCACGAATGCAGGAGGAGTCACAACCACTTGCTCCAAACACTATAAATGCCTTTTACTCTGCCATGACGGCCTATCACGACAGACCATACCTTCAACAGTGAGCCAAAATGAACCCTTCCTCCCGTAACATATGTCATGTACCTAGTCACAACAAGGGAAAAGAAGCTAATAAAGGTTCTAAGATCCATTTATCTTAATGTCAGCAAATTCAGTAAGTTAGAATGTAGTAAAACTCACTTGGCCTTTTGAGACTTAAGGATCATATATGATCTAGTGCATACCCACAAACAATTACTGACCTTACCTAGTCCTGGTCCTGTCAACCCAGGTCATCTGGTCACCTTAACTATAACCTTTCTAAGGCAAATTCTCAGAATAAAATATTGTAGGCTTTCATTGTATCTTAAAGTGAAAAAAGAGCCATTTGAAAGAGTCAAAACTCACTTCCAAGTATGACAACCACAATGCCTGAAATATAGAAAACATTTGGTATGTGTCTTAGGGTCTTACTGCTCTGAACAGGCACCATGATCAGGGCAACTCTTATAAGGACAACATTTAATTGGAGCTGGCTTACAGGTTGAGGGTTTAGTCCATTATCATCAAGGCAGGAACGTGGCAGCATCCAGGCAGGCATGGTGCAGGTGGAGCTGAGAGTTCTACATCTTCATCTGGAGGCTGCTAAGAGAATACTGACTTCCAGGCAGCTAGGATGAGGTTCTTAAAGCCTACTCCAACAAGGCCACACCCACCCCAACAAGGCCACTCCTCCTAGTAGCTCTACTCCCTGGGCCAAGCATATACAAACCATCACAGTATGCATGCATGGAGCCAAATTGATAGTGAATGATACAGACAAAAAGTATCATCCTTTATAATTTTTGTTGTCATTTCCCCATATGTGGAAAGTGACTTATTTTCTCTTGTGGCTAGATTACTTCTTTAAACTTTTAAATTCCTTGATATTAGGAGACATAGTATCTAGACGAACTCAAATTCATGGCCATCAGTGCAGTTATCATTAATATATGAACTGTTTCTAAGACTTGCCCTAGCAGCTGAGGAAAATATGTTGTCTTTACTCTTGGCCCTTATATTTCTCAGCAAGTGGTCATGTTATAAAAAGAATGAGTTTTATATAGTATCAAATGTAAATAGTCAAACTATTGAGTCAAAGTATTTAGTTCCCTACGTAGGGATGCCCGTCCATGATTGTTCTTTGTTGCCTACCTTAGTAAAGTTCACTGTTCACATACCTCTGACATTGAGCCATTACAAAGCTCCCAGTTCTGTAAAGCTCCCGATCCTCTAGAGCCAAGGTCACATAGTTCAACCAAATACTTGAGAGTTTTGAGGGTTTAGCAATTAACTGTATGTGACATTATCTACATGGTTTCAAATTGCTGACTCATGGACAGACTTGCGACCAACACTTCCATCCACTTTCTGTAAGGCTTCCAAGCAGCTACAGGGTTTCGTTCTCTTTGAAAAAACCTTACCTTAGTGACTCACACATTGAGTCAAGCAATAAATGTCTTTTGCTTGAAGCATGGTTATTTACTTATATCTATAATGTATATCTTTATCTATTCAGCAACGGATAGAAAGCCTCAGTTTAGTGAATGGAACTCATTCTAATAGTGACAAATTATATCCAATTTGGCTCAATTGTTACAAACAAATTTTTAAAAGGGAAAGATTGCCATGCAATTAAACCAATTCAAAACATTTTCATTATAACCAATTTGAAATTCCTCCAGAGGGTGGCCTACCAAAAAAACCTTATCTGTCTAAGTGAACCATACTTCAAGGGACCAAACCAGGCTATTTCCTTTTCTGATGCCCTGGCTTAGGGCCAATCTGAACCAACTCCCAGTTCCACAAATGAAAAGACAACAGTGGGAAGTACCATCAGCTCACTTTGAATTAACTCATGGAGAATTTCACAAAATGTTGAAAGATGAGCAGATGGATTCAAAGATGCACGGTTAGATTGTAAAGGCAGATGAATGGAAGCGTAGATGGAGAGAGGCTAACAGTAACAGGTGCCAAGGACCAACCTCTGCTAGGAGAGGGTTAGTGTCTGGGAACAACGAAACAAATGACTTAAAGCCAAACCATGGGTTATAAGCTGACTGTCTATGTTCTACTTGAGACAACTTTCCAGATTGCTCTCTCTCTCTCTCTCTCTCTCTCTCTCTTTCTCTCTCTTTCTCTCTCCCCTTCCCTCCTTCCTTCCCTCCCTCTAGACAGCTCTCTGCTCAAGACAGCTGTTTTGCAATTCTAAAAATAAATAAAATAAATTTTAAAAAAATAAAATAAAATAAAGCATCCTTTTGGATAGCTCATCTCTTGCAGATCAAAAGCCCGGTATTTTATTTTACATATCAATTCAGTCATTACATAGATTCCATCTTGATTATCCCATGACCCCAGTCCCTTGATTCTTAGTCCTTTGATTCAGTCATTACACAGGTTCTATCTTGAGCATCCCATGACCTCAGTCCCTTGATTCTTAGAAAAAGACAGCAAGCACAAGCACAGACAATAAGATAGATAGGTGGGAAAAGGCCCTGAAATTAGCATTTCTACCATGCAAAAGGCCTGGACCTAAACCTCCTCTGTCCTAGGCTGACCTTGAACTCAGGAATCTGCCCACCCATGTATTTGCCTGTCTCTGTGTCTTTCTGACAAGTTGGCTCACAGCACAACTGCCTCTGCTCTTTTAGATCTGTGAAGCTCCTTATACAATTCATATTGCATCCTTATATTTTGCATGGTTGAGAAATTATATATTTTTGAACTCCTGTTCTTAGGGTCCTTTCCCACAGCCTTGAGAGCTTTCCTGCCAGTCTCATCTTCTAACATTTTGTTGAGACATTAGCCACACTCTTGCCTTGCTGACTCTTGTAGTCTCTGATTACCATGGAGTCATTAACCTTGGCAGAGAGGACATTCTTCAGAGAAGGAGCATGAGAATATGCCCATTATTATACAGACAAGCCTTAAGCCCACAGCAACCATCAACACTCATGGAGGTCCACGCTCTGCTGTCTCTTTTCCAAGGGTAGGAACCATGTCATTTCGTCCCTTACATGGCCATGCTGGACTGGGCAAACAGGTTCATGTGAGGAAGAAAATGAATAGCAGAAAGATAAAATTCCTATGTGGACAGATGTCTCTGTTCAGTACAAGCCCTTCCTTTAAAAATTATAAGTATTGTCTTCCTCCTTGTGAAGGGTGTTATGTCAGTTTCATAAAAATAATAAATAGAGATATCCATTTACTGGGTAAAGTTATCTATTTTAAACCATTTCTGCTTTGGCAAAGTTCGATTCTGCTGAGCACACTCTGCTACAGAGAAACAGACCAAACCTTGATGATTACTAAATAAGAACATAATTAATTATTTCTTCAACTGAATAGTCCTGAATTCTACCACAAATCAATCAGTTCTTCTTGCCTAAGAAGCTGTGACTCTATTTTAGCTCAATGAAAACAAAATCAATGAAGGCCAATTACAGCCCATCTTGTTAGAGTATGCAAATGGTATGCCATACAAACCTGCAGGGGCCGCCAGAGGAGTAGACTGTGGGCTGCTACTGGCCCCTAGCTGCCCAGGACTCACACTACGACCATACCTGGAATCTTCCAGCAAAGACGGAGGTAGCCTGCTTGGCCGGCTGCCTTCTTTCCTTTCTTCCTCCCTTCCTTGAGTATGTCTTTGGAAGCTCCCATGGAGAACGCATCAAAGTGGATGATACAGATTCTGGTGCGAGTCTGAGAGCCAGTATCTGATATTCCCGTCTATTGATCTTTAGTCTAGCATAATATCTCAAAGTCCTTTCTTTCTTATCATTCATAAGCCTACAGCGTGATTATGTGGTGCCTGGAAATTTCGAAACAAGGATAATGTATATGTCACAAAAGGCCAAGCATGCCTCAGGGACAGACACAGGGTTGATATGCAATGAACATTAAAGGAATACAAAGTAAGGCTAAGCTATCCACACCCTGGGACTGACTGCCTAGCATCCACTGTGGTCTGGCCGTAAGAATGAAATTCTGATACCTGGATCCCTTCCAGGGTTGAGGCACTGCCTCTGCAGAGGGCCCCTACTGAAGTGCAGAGGCATCAGATGGCAAGAACAGGCTCCTCACCAACCAGTCCCAAACACTAGGCATTTCCATCCCAGGTCTCCCCTCACCTAACCCTTCAGAGCACTGCCCCACAGTATTCTTGATTGACTTATATTTTTGAGTCTGAAATACTCTGAGATTGACTACTCTTGATGTCACCATGAATGTCAACGAAAGTGAGACACCCCTCTAAGCACAACCAGACCTAGTCTACAGCTGTTCTAGGGGTGCATCTTTTGCATGATATACCATGATTTCAGAGCATATAAATATCAGGAAAGTGTGAACCTTTACATTCTGTGAAATGAGGTAATATTTCTCCCTGTAAATCAGCTCACATATTTTACTTAATAAATTTCTTTTTTTTTTAAAGATAACTTAAAACACTGCCCTGGAAACCAGAATCCTCGGCATAAATAACAGAGATGTATAAATAATTGCAAAGGGGATGAAGGAATAAATTTAAATTCTAGCTAAAATAATTAATCATGGCATATATTTTTATTTATGCCCCCCTTTGTGTGTATATTATACTTATATTCTTTCTTAAAGCCCAAGAAATAATGTTAGTTCTATAGGCTTTGAGCCCGAATCCTACACTTGCTTAAAAAGGGAGAAATAGCCAGGTAAATGTGTTATCCACTGGTAATCCCACCTCTCTGGAGGCTGAACAGGATGGCCCAGAGTTTGAATTCAACCTAAACTACCTTATTAAGACCCTTCTTCAAAGAAGGGAGGGAGGGAGGAAGGGAGGGAGGGAGGGAGGGGAAGAAGGAAGGAAAAGGGAAGAAAGGAGGAGAGGGAAGGAAGGGGGAGAGGGAGAGAGGAAGAGAGGGAAGGAAGGAAGGAGGGAGGGAGGGGAAAGGAGGGGAGGGAGGGGAGGGAGGAGAGGGAGGGAGGGAGTAGGAAAGGAAGGAAGAGAGGATGGGAGGGAAAGAGGAAGGAAGGGAGGAAGGAAGGAAGGGAGGGAGGAAGGAAGGAAGGAAGGAAGGAAGGAAGGAAGGAAGGAAAGAAGGAAGGGAGGGAGGGAGGGAGGAAGGAAGGAAAGAAGGAAGAAAGAAGTTGAGGCTAGAGAGATGGCTCAGCAGTTAGGAGCACTTAATAGTCTCCAGAGAACTCAGATTCGGTTTCCATGACCCCATCAGATGGCTGACAGGTCTGTAATTCCATCCACCTACTGGGACTTAACACCCTCTTCTGTACTCTGAGGATCTGCACACATGTGTCATACACTCACATGGATATACACAGCTTATACATACATAAAAAATAATAAAAGTAATATGACATAGGTCTTCTGGTTCTTGGTTTTTGGTTTTGGGGTTTAGGGTTTGGGTTTTTTCAAGACAGGGTTTCTCTGTGTAGCCCTGGCTGTCCTGGAATTCACTCTGTAGACTAGGCTGGCCTGGAACTGGGAAATCCACCTGCCTCTGCCTCCTGAGTGCTGGCATTAAAGGTGTATGCCACCTTGCCCAGCTCCCCTCCTATTTTCTTAATATCAGTTTATAGCAACTCCATCACATTCCTGTCTAGCCAGAGTAATTTAGCAGTAATCTTTCTCACACATGTAGCACCTCCTTCCTAAGACAAACGACCCACACCCTACTTCTTTTAACTAAAACACGGCTATGTAGACAAAGAACACGCAAGGATGAAGTCATGGGGCTCATTCCAGAACCTGACACTTTTGATTGAAATAAAAAAACTGGGAAATTTCCATTTTCAGCTGCCTTTGGGCTTCCTGGGTACTGTTGCTGAACCATTCAGCACTTCATGGTGATTCCCTTCAACTTAGTCCTCCGTTCCAACACAGAGCTAAGAAAATCCGTAACTCCACTCTAAGTAACAGTTGATCTCCACCAAGGGTCAGGGCGTGGGTCCCCGCCCTTCTCATCCCTTTTCATGTTGTACCCTTGTTAACTCGGCCCTCCCTCGTGTTCCCTTTTATAAATAATAGCATTACATATTGCTGACTCATATTCAATTTATGATCCACAGTGCCTCAGCCAACTCTTTTAGTACCTTGGATGTGAACCATCAGGGCCTGCTCATTTAGACACAGACCTCACTTATTCAAATCACCCGCCCCTCTCTTCTTTTTGCCTTCTTGTTACCTGTTTCCTGCAGCCCCGGTCCCCTGATCATGCAGAAAGGTTTTTCCAAAAGGCACTGGGTGCCCTCTGACCTTTTGATGTCACCGGCGCGCCTCCCTTTCCTATCTAAAGTAGAATGCTCAGGGCTCTTCTTGATCCTGATAGAGAAAAAAAAAAAAGTTGTTTCATTTTTGGAAGTTGCATATGTTATTTCCTGCGTTAATAATTCTGATCTTTCTTCCTGGATCTTTCAGATGATTGTCTTTGAACTTCCAGCTCCCCCTGGACTCTCTTCTATTTCGGAAGCTGTGTCCTTTCAGTAAACCAACTCGATGTTTTTCCCCACTCCCCAAACTCTATAGATGCATTTGTGGGTCTTGTTTTTTCTTTTGCTCTTGACAGAGATCTGCTAGTGCACTTTGAGAACCTTCATGATTAGGTAAGTAGG
>JADRCD010202133.1:13786-16286 GCA_019843815.1 Montemys delectorum | reverse complement strand
TGGGGCTCTCAGAGACTACACCACCAATGAAAGTGTCTTAAAAGTCAAAGTCTACTACAAATGGCAGCTCACACCTTTAATCCCAGCACTCAGGAGGCAGAGGCAGGCCGATCCCTGTGAGTTTGAGGCCAGTGTGGCCTATAGTAGTGAGTTTCAGGCCACACAAGGCTGCATGGTGAGATCAAATCTCAAAAAACAAAAACAAAAAAAACAAAAAAAAAAGTTCAAAATCTCTCAACTGTGGACTCCAATAAAATAAAAAATAAGTTAAATACTTTCTTACTTCAAGAGAGAAGACCTAGGACACAGTCACAATCTGAACAACGAAACCACTCTCCAACCGAAAATAACTTAATGCCCAATGTCCTGGATTCACTCACGATCTTTGGCTCTTCCAAAAGGCTTGGGTCACTTCTCGGGCTCTGCCCTCTGTGGCACACACAGCTTGCCTTCTAGGCTCTGGCTGGCTCCACTCCACTGTGGCTATCATTCTTGGTGGTCATCCCACGGTTCTGGCATCTTCAAAATGCTGGTACCACACGGTACTGCAGCTGGACTGCACTTTCACAAATCCTTGTCTCTCTTCATGGCACCAACCCTCAACTTTTCTCCATGACCTCTTCAGTTCCAGGGCTTCAACTGTCACTGAAGCTGCACCTTCACTGCACCATCACTTCTCTCACAGTGCTGAGCCTCAGCTGCTCTCTGCCACCCCTTCATGCCTTCAAAATCGGTACCACCTGGGTGACTCTTACATATTACCAAGTCCAGCTGCAGCACAAGGTACAACCTTGGCTGCCTCTGAAACACAGCTGGCAAGTGCTGACCCTGAGGAAACACTTCTCAGGAAATGTCATCTCAATGATGCTGCTCTCATCTTCGTCACAGCTGATTCGATGGCCTTGGCCAACCAGCATCCATTGTCCCAGAAAAACAAAGGCTTTACTTTAGTGGTCCAGGTTTCTTCTTAATCACATCTGATTCTTCAGCCAGCTAAGCAGGACCACAGATTCTTCAGACATGTGGCTGTAGAGTCTTTGCTTCCCTCTGAAATGTCACAAGCCAGGCCTCTGGTCTGCGCTACTCTCAACATTCTTATCTTCTAAGCTCCCCCAAAACAGCCCACTGACCTCTCAACACTCAGTGGTGTTTCTAGCCCAAGGTTGCTTCTAAAACAACATGACCAGGTCTGTCACAGCAATACCACACTATCCTGGTACCTATTTCTGTCTTACTTTAGGTTGCTGTTCCTATGATAGAGGACCATGGCCAAAAGCAATTGGGGAAGGTAGGCTTTCATTTTGATCATTCTCCCATATCCATAGTCCATCCTAAAGAAAGTCAGGACAGGAAATCAAGCAGGGCAGGAACCTGGAGGCAGGAGCTGAAGCAGAGGCCATGGAAGGTGCTGCTTACTGGCTTGCTCCCCATGGTTTGCTCAGTCTGCTTTCTTATACCAGCCCAGGGATGGCACCACAATGGGCTTGGCCCTTCCCCATCAATTATTAATTAAGAAAATTCACTACAGGATTGCCTACAACCCAATCTTATAAAGCCATTTTCTCAAATGGGGTTCCCTCCTCTCAGATGACTCCAGTCTGTGACAAGAGGCATAAAATTAACCAAGCACACCATGACTGGGTTGCAAATGATTTATTCATGGAGTATCTCCAGCCCCAACAACAACAACAACAATAACAACAATAATAATAATAACAAATTTCAAATAAACAATATTATTTGAGACAGGATCTTACTATGTAACCCATGCTGGCTCTAAACGTATGATCTTCCTGAGTAAACCTCAAGAGTGCCCGGATTGCAGGTCTGTACTTCCAAGCCCAATCGGATGAGTCACTAAAAAAATAGCAGGGATGCTTATGAAAACAGTCTCGGGGTATCCTAGGCAATTATTTCAATCTTTAGTGGTTTATTCCAGACAGCATCTGGCCTCAGATGAGGTTTTCACTCTGTGTCCGTGGAAGGCTGACCCCCGGGAGCTTTGACGTGCCGGTGGTTTATTTCTTTCAACTTTTTATTAAATCTATCATTTATTTATTTATTCACTCATTCATTCATTTATTTGTCCATGTGAGTGTGTATGCCGTAGTATGTGTGTGGCAGTCAGAGGACAATTCACAGGCATCAGTTATCTCCTCTGGGTACCAAGGATAGAACTCAGATCACCAGACTTGTCCACAAGTGCCCACTACCCACTGAGCCATATACCAGTCCCTCACCCTGGACTCCTCTCCAAGTCTTACCACACTTCTGCTTTCCAAGACTCCACTACTAAACCCAGAATGGCTTCTAACGGCACTCCACTCCAGTTATGCTCCCTGGGAAGAGCGATGAGCTTCGTAAAAATCCAAATAATTCTAATGCTGTGACAGAAATTCATCACAGGTATTTTGTTGTTCCGATGAGGGAGCATATTGATAAGAGTTCTCTAGAGGACCAGAACAAGTACATAACACACAGGACCAGAACAAGTACATAA
>JADRCD010202132.1:0-15146 GCA_019843815.1 Montemys delectorum | reverse complement strand
TGCAATCCTGGAGGGAGACCTGCAGTTTAAAGGCTAGCTGCTGTGTGTGTCCTGCAATCCTGGAGGGAGGCTGGAGTAAAAACCGTCCAGACCGGCTCCTTCACCCTCCCGGCTGCTGCAGCAATGGTGCAGACTGGCATGGACTCCAGGCCAACATTCCTCCCTGTCCCCATCACTTACAGTACACGCTGCAGCTGAGCGACCCGTGCCTGTAACTCTATAGGCATAGAGGATTGGGGTAGTCACAGAAGAATCAATTTTACACTCGACTAGAATAAAGAGTTGCTCATAGAGATGTGAAGAAAGGGACCCAAAATACACAGTTCCTTTGACAGTTAAAGCATCACACAGTCTCCATTTGAAGATGAGATAGTTACAGAGTCAGCCATGAGAAACGTTACCAAGGTCAACCATTTTCACAGACACCTTGATTTCAGATTGGAATGATGTGAGAAATGGTCAAATAAAACGACTGTACTCAAATGGCTTCACTCTTGTGCTTGTGGAGATTGCAAAGTTGTTAAAAAGCAGTCTGGTGTAATGATGGGCACGGGATGACAATGAGCTCAGATGAAACAACTGTTACTAATCTTGATAATAAACCCGCGTCCTGACCTTAGTGTAGCGCATAGATAGTCTAGGAACAGCATTATAAAGTCAATGAGTACCTATACACATTCTTTAAAAATCCCTTATTTAGCATCCAGACTCACCATTGGACCCTAGAGACGATTCATCTCATCTGGAGGGCTGCTTAAATGGTATACTCGGTTTAGATGGCCAGTCCCAAGGCAAACTGTCTAGGCTTGACGCTGTGACTGACCCTTTAGTACAGTTCCTCATGTGTGGTGACCCCAACCATAAGATCAGTTCCTTGCTACTTCATAAATGTAATCTTGATACTGTTATGACTCATCGTGTAGATATCTGACTTCCAGGATGGCGGCAGTGATCGTGACCCCCAGATAGAGAACCGCCGGGCTAGGCTTTCGCAACAGTTCTCTCTTCTCTTGCTCTTATCTCCACAGTTTCTAGACACCAGGCCAATTAGATTTTTGTAGATTAAACATGTCAAGATCAGTTTAAGATCTGAGACTCTCACAATTGCAGGGTTTGTAGTGAACTTAGTAGAAAATAATGAATTTAACTTGGGGTAGATTTAAGATGGATTCTGTCTAGCCAGCAGATTAAAACTACCTGCATGATACCATTCCAGGGATGCAGGAAAAACATACTTCACTTTTCTTTGAGTAGCTAATTCAGTTTTTTAAATTGTCCTCAGTATTAGGATTGGATCTACTATATTAATGGGAACCTTCTCTCCATCAGCATATATTAATACTGCATTTGAATTTTATGGTCCCTGATACCTGCTGCAAAGAACATTTTAGATTCAAAGTCTGTAGTGAGCAGCATCAGGGGAGAGGGCAAATGTCGGCACACTTAGTGTGCAAGCAAAGCCATGTGGGGCAAGTCGACATCTTCAATTAACAAATGGGTGTATGGCTACTATTAAGTACTTGTTGTTGTTTGGGTTTTGTTTGTGCGTTTTGTTTTGGTTTGGTTTTATTTCCAGTGAGGCCAGGACACGGGGAAAGGAGATTGAGTTATAACAAGAGGGATTAACGTTAACCATTAAGGAAAGTCCTTCCCAAAGAGCTGCTGCTGGGATAATGGAGCCTGTGAGCACGAGGCAGCACTTAAGCGCCTGCTTTCCTATGGTGCTCTCAGATACCAAGGTGTCTGGACATTTAGAATGGAGACTTTACCTTTCAGTCCTAGACTACGACTGCTGTTTAGCCAAGTCCCCTGCTACCTCATTGAAGCTACCTCAACGCGGAGGAAGAAGCCTCTTCCCATCTTGCCAAAGTAGATGCACTTCCCTGAGCACCTGACCCACAAGCCTACCCCCGGGGTCTGACTAATTTTGTCCTAGTTAATGCATGTGTCTCCTGAAGAGTTCACAGAGCTAAGGCAGGTTTGCACTGAGCGCACTGATGAAATAGAAGGATTGTAAAAAAACGTTTTCATTGAGAAAGATCAGAGTCAAATTGCTTGCAATGTGGCAGTGAAGACGAAGTTTTGTCATCTTGCTTGTTAGAGTTTTCCAGGATGGCACGTGGACTCGTTTGGAGACTATTCAGTTCTCTGTAATGCCAGGGCCTAGAGAGAGAGGCACTGCCTACCCCCATTCACCTTCCATTGAGCGTCTCCCACAGACTTGGCTGAGAGCTTCTAGTCTGTGGCAGGATCCTGGTCCTCGAGGAGCCAGAGTCTGGGCAGGGTTATGAGAAATTCATCCTAGGACAGTGTGACTTTATAACCGTGTGCTAATAAACATGTGGGTAAAGCTATGCCCCAGAAGGAGAGGGGCATGGGGCGCCAAGAAGAGGGGCAGCGACCTCAGACGGTGACTGAGCTACAAAGGAATAGAGAAGTCAGCTCACTGGAGTGACCAAGATGGCACTCATAGGCAGGAGTGCGGCAAGGTTGGGCTGCAGTAGGGGAATAATAGCAGTGGTTGATTCACTGGTGGCAGTGAGGTGGCAGGGCTGAGGGGACATAGCCCAGGCTATGACAAATGGTGAGCTGTGGCATATTCTAGGAGTTGGTAGGGAGGCTGTGAGGAATGCCAAGCCCTGAGAGTGGTGACGACACAGGTGTCCCCGTGGGCTGCACAACATCAGGAAACTGGCTGGTAGGCGGTTCAGAGGCTCTTCCGTATCCGGACAGTGGCTGGCACAGGTGAGCATTTGAGTTCCTCTCAGGCTATTTGTTTTTTGTTTGTTTGTTTGTTTGTTTGTTTTGTTTTTTTTGGTTTTTTTGGTGTTTTTGTTTTTGTTTTAAGTCTCATGTACCCTAGCCAAAACCTGCTTAGATCAGGCTAAGTTGCTGCCTAAATTTCAGCCAGGTAAGTCTACTAGCTCATTTTGCCTCTGACCAGGAGCTAACTCTTGGCATTTGTTTTTTAAAGAGAAAAAAACAAAACAAAACAAATCAAAACAAAACAAATAAACAAAGTTCTCATGGTTGGCTAACTCCATTTTTAAAGAGCATCTTTTTATCGTTTGTACCTTCTTGATATCAGGAATTTAAAAGTGAAGTGTCAGGAGTTACTGAGTCCTACTTTATCATTATCAAATTTCCTGTGGTTTTGGAGCAATTATCACAGTGCTTTACCGACCACCAATGCCCAGTTTATTTCTAATCTCCCACAAATACAGGAATGCTTAGGAGATCGGCTCGAGACCACTGTGGCCACTAGGACAACTCTCTTGCTAACAATCGTTTTCACCAAACGTCGAGAGCAGTGTTGTGAATCATCTGTGGCCACTTAGGCTCAAGCTGAATATATTAAAATTTAATGTTTCGACACAAGCAGCCAGACTTCAGCCTGCACATCACATTGAGGCACTAATGTGTTGGGCCTAATTGTACTTTGATGAAGTCAGCCAGCATGCACGGCAGCCAGCCATATTTTGCTGTAAAATGAAAATTATAAACCTCTAATCACAGCAAAGTTTCTCTTTTTAAAATTCATTATTCATGCTTTCCTCCTCCTTAAATTATTCATTTTCTCAAACACTCTTGCACGTTTTGACTCCTCCACTTTCAAGTGATAAATGCCTGAGCATGGAGTGGTTGCAGGCCCCTGAATATAATATGCTTTTCGCCACACTGCAAGATCTGCTCACAATGGCCTGGAGCTGCATGCAGACTAGCTCTTCACAGTACTAGCCCTTCACTTGGACTGAGACTCAGGTTCACAGAACGTGGGCTGTCTTAAGAACACCCATGATTTGATGAGATGTGCTATATGCCAGGCCCTGGCCACGTCTTGCCACCAATCCTAGCACTGGCTTCCTCCCCTCCCTCATTTGAATTCTGTCTGTGCTTTGGCTAGTGTCTAGACTATCTACCCCACCCCATACTTACCTAGCGAGCCTTCACCACCACCCTCAGCCCATCGTTCTGGTGTCACCTCCCATGCATGTCTTTGCCGAACAGCTCCTTGGCTCTCCCTCTGCCTCTTGCTGGGCGGTGCTACATTTCTTAGCTTGCTGCTTTCATCATGTACCTCGGTTCATCATGTTTGCTGCTTCACACTGTTTCCCTTCCCTACTAGGATGGATGTTTTATTAGGGACATGTCTTTGTTTCTCTGTTCACCATTTGTTTACCTGCTAAATACTCACTAAGTTCAGAGCCAGCATTCTGCCCAGCACTGTCAGTACTGGAACCTGCCATCACTGCTTTCTCTACTTAGATAGAGAGCCTTCTCTGGCTTAGATCACTAAGCAGAGCACCTGTTCAGAGGCATAAGGCTAGGGGAAAAGGCAACAGGGTTAAATGGGTAAAGGTGTAGGAGGCAAGTCTGTAGGCAGCCAGAGGGCTCAGGGATACAGGCACAGGCTGCCAAGTCTGAGGCCCTCAGGACCCATCGTGAGAGGAAAGAAGTGACTCTTGAGACTTCTCTCCCATGAGTCCCATGGCATGCAAGTATACACAAACACACACATACACACATACATACATACACACATATGTACGTACGTACGTACATACATACAAACATACAATAAGTGGAATAAAAAATAAACAAAACTTCAGAGTCTAGCTACTACCTTTGGAGCGTTCTACTTCCTCAAATTCAGGAACGGTCTGGCTAGCCATACACTGTATTCCTATAATGAGGAAATCTTTGATTCAGATACTAAATATGAATGAATTAACATGATTACCTTTTAAGTAATTAAAAAATCTAGTCAAACAGCAAATGTCAATATAGAGAACTCCTGGTCAGCAGTGCCTTTAAACACCTGGGACCCTGGGGATGAGTGAACATCAGCGTGGGGTTATCATGGCATTTTTGGAGTACTAATAAGTTCCTCATAATTCTTCTCTGAAATATTCTTATTGGCATTTACAGGAGACCTCCAGCCACGAGGAGAGGAACGGTGCTGGGTCTTCTTATAAAATCCATGCCTAAGATGGCAAGGGCTCAGAAAAGCCAGGCTTAAGTAAATACTGGCTGAATAACTGATGCGCCAGATAAAGATCAGAGAAACAAAAAAGTTTACGTTTCAATTCCCAGTCCTTCATACAAGCCTCTAGGCCTTCCTGTAGACTGGCTCGTAAGTCTCATTACTCATTAAAACAAGGCTTTGGCATGCCTCCTACAGTCATGCCAACTGCCCTTTTGTACCTTAGGTGGCTAACGTGGCAATATAATTTACAGAGGATACATTATATTAGACATTACAGCAGTTCTGTGATGTTCTCAGATGCCCACCAAGGACTCCAGCAAATTGACACCTCTAAAGTCATTTTCCTGGCATCCCAAGAGTAATTTAGTGCCAGGCCTTCAAATGTGAATAGCTCATATGTCATCCCATTATGCCACCTGGCCTCTGACCAGCACACCTTTAAAATAGATTTATTTAGGCTATAAAATCTCAGGACAGTCCCTCTGTCTTCAAATATATTACATTTAAGCAGCTGGGAAAATAAAATTCTGATTTTCCAATGCTGAAATCTATGAGGCTAATTTGAGAAACAGTAAAAGGAAGACTATCAGATTCCACTAAAGACACAAGCTTAGATGATACTTCATAATGTTCTAAGGAAAAACTCACAAGAAGCAAGTTTTCTGCATGGAAACCGCTATCAAGGGCTCACCACCCATGCATATCACTTAAGGTCAAGCTGGATACTGTTTACCATAACAAGCACTCGGGGCTTCACAACTGGAGCCAGGAAACAGCTACATTTACTGAGCAAACTAGACTAGAACAGTGGAGTACATAATTTGCTTTTTGTTAATGAACTGCTCCTCCTTGTTGCCACAAGAGATAAGTGTTCTCTAATGAGCTTCTACACACAGTGAATTGAGCCCATAATTAAGTTGTTCTCAAGGAAATCCTTCAGTAGCAATGGTAACTCAATATATAGAATGTCATGCCACCAAACGCTGCCAAGTGTTATCAGTTGTGTAAATAAAAGTAGCAATTATATATTCTGTACAAAGATTTTTCACACCCTCATTTATAGCACACAGCAATTAGAGAAATAATGGAAAGTGCTATTGTGAAATACTGACGGCAAGTATTGGGTTGAAGCATATGAAATCACTAACAATATCAAATCTCTAGGGGTCTGAACCGACAGCAAAGCAATGAGCAGTCATTCAGGAAAGGATCCTTACAGTTAAGGCACACAAGAGACAAGCACTCAGGCCAACACAGACACAGGTGAACTCATCATCTGTTTCCTTGGTGATGACCGTCCCGACATCATCCCTAGCTTCCTCAGTATCTACCTCACTAACTAAGTATCAGTATGATTACTTTAGGATTGAAAAACAAAAGGTAATGGGAAAAAAAAAAGTAGTGGCTAGGCCTGCTGCTTTGTTCACAGGGTATCTTCATCCTGGCTACTGTCTCCCCCATCAGAATCCTGGTTTCATGAGGAAGGGAATCATCCCTCACTATTCTTATCCATGGTTTAGCACTTACTTTGTAAGTCTCAGGAGTCAGACTGTAGCATTTCTTTGCTTGGTTGGCTATAGCAGCAGAGAGTCCAGGAAGGAAGGAGTGAGGACAGTTCTCTAGCCAAGCTAAAAGGTCAAAAGGAGGAGGAGGTGCCCCGAATTCACTCGGCCTAGACTTCATTTCCCACCACGGAACGATAGGAAGGGAACAGGCAAGGCCACCAGGAAGATAAAAGCAAAAAGCCTGGGTAAAGCCAGGAGAGTGATTCTAACGTGGGTCCTAAGTCTCCGTCTCAGGGCCTAAGATGGAGAGGCCCATTTGGGTCATAGAGCTCTTCCATTCTATTTCTATATACCAAAAACTAGTTTATGATGATACATGTAAACTTTACTTCTAGTACATCCATTAAAGGAATGAACACACAGAGGCTGTGACAGGAATTTGGGAGACTCTGCCTCTTCTCTTGCCACCCTCCATCTACCAGCCCTGGAGACCCTGTACTCCTCTGGCTTCCACGTGGCTACTTTCCCACAGTTTTCCTCTTGCTCATTTCTTGGCTGCTTCTTCCTAATTTCCGAGGTTGGCTCCTGCCCTTCCTTCTACTTGACCTCTGAATGTTGGAAGGCCTTTCAGCTTAAACCAGCCCCCTTCTCTCTGCTCCCCCTACAGAAGGGAACCCATCCAGCTCTAAATCCACAAACAGGCCCCATCTCCTCACAGGCCAGCTGCTGCGGGTCAGCCTTGTCTCTGGAGATCTAGTCCTGTCATCCTCTCAGACAACGCACAGCCAAGGTGAGCCTTCGATTTTGCACCCCCTAATCCATTTACCCCACATTGTGCTCACTGACCCCTTCTTCTCACCAGCAATGCTGACCACTAGTTCACAATTAAAGTCAAAAGCCATCTCTGACTCTCATTTACCTCACACCAAACAGGCCCATTGCCAAGGCCTGTGTACTCTAACCTCTGAAGGATTCCTCAGACCTTCTGTTTGTATCTCTATTGCCACGTGTCCAATCACACGGCCTCTCATCTACACTCAAACACTAGATCTAGCTGTCCCATTGCAGACCCAGCTCTTTAACCCCATACAGCAGGCACAGCATGTTCTTAAAGCATGCATCAAATCATGCTGTCCCATTTAAGAGGACTTAGTGGCTGTCTGGTTTTTATTTTATTTTATTTTATTTTATTTTATTTTATTTTATTTTATTTGGATAACTAGCACACAAATCCTTTACCCCAGAATATAGGGAAAAGTACATGAGTTACCTTTCTGCTATCTCTTTTTCTCAAGAGCATCAAGAAATAGTCTATGAGAAGGAAAAGGAGAAATGGAGAAGCAAGGAAACAGGATTCCAGCCTGGTATAGCTGAAGGCCTGAGTGATAGAAAGCTCCATTCCTCCATGGCGTGGTTTTAGAGAGGAAGGCGATTCGTCAGCAGAGCCACTCCAGGTAGCACTCCTTACATCCACTGCAGGACTCGCCATGAGCCCTGTCAGCACTGTCGCGTACACTTCACACACTCCACAACTCTGCTCGTTAGCTGTCTAACCGCTTAGTATCTGGCTTTTCAACACAAATAGGATAGACACTCTATAAGGACAGGAGGCCTCTCCTTACTAACCACCAATGTCTAGCACATGAATGAAGATGGGGACATATCTTAAAAGTCTATTAAGGACAAAAATGAGTTCATTCACAGGGAAATTTTGAAATAAACTGATAGGAGAGTGGAGTGTGCTGTGACCAAACCTGCACTTCACAGCACGACATAAATGGAAGTCTTCTGCATGGGTTAAGAGAAAAGCCAACCTGAGCAAACAATGCCGATCAATTTTGCTCTAAATGAGATTGAAAATGAGTAGAATATAGGTGAGTAATATTCTGATTAACAGAGAAAGATGTAGTGAAGTCCACTTCATGAAAGGAGGTGAAACAGGGCCAGTTCAACAAGTTGTGCAACAAGTTCTAGTTCCAGAGTAGATGCAAGAAAGTCAAAGATTAGGCCCGAGCTAGAAACTGACATGGAATCTAGGGGAGTAATCCATAAGGTTCTGGAGTAGAACATAGCAAGCCAGAGATGGCAGGGGAAGAGAAAGTGGGTGGCCTGGGGGAGGGACAGAGAACTGCAACACATAAAAAGGAGGAAGAAGAGTCAATGGGAATGTCACTTAAGTCAATTCTAAATACCATTAGACCTCCTTCTGTGTTCCAGTTGTATTTGATTATAGAGATGTAGAAATGGGTGACAAGGTCTCTACCAGCAGAGGCATCGGTCTGGGCAGCTTTAGCAAGAGAGAGCAGCATCCAGTTGTGGCTGAGAGCACAGCACTAAAATAATGTAAGGCCAAAGATCTTCTCAGCATTTTATGGTACAAGTTGTTTTAATAATCACTGCATATATTTTATCAAATACATTTATTAATTAGAAAACATTCCTTATAATTACTCTGATTCCTTTTCTGGAAACTGAAATACATTCTTTCATCAGAAAAAAAAAAAACCTATAGAGACCCAATAATATTATGATTAATAAACTAACCTAAACATAAATGATCAAACACATAATTATTTTAATTAGTCATATAAGGAATCGCTTTCAAATAATTAACTATCCCCGAGCTCTTCCTAAATGAAGGAAGACCAGAGAGGGAGAGGGAAGTCATAGCACGTGAGTGACATCCCACCCCTCTTCCCTTTAACCTTTTTTTTGCACTTTCTAGAGTACAGAGTTGGAGTTTGCTGCCCTGCGTATTGACACCCCCACCCCCACCCCCGAAAGCGAGCTCTTCAAAAGCAGGCGGTGCCGTGCTGGTTGAACGGTGAAATCCAGTGTGTAGAGTGATGCCTGGGACGCAGTTCACACTAAACAAATCTCATCCTGTTGCCTCAGCCTTAGCCTGGAATATGATAATATGATGTCATTTTCAGAGGAACTAAAATATAAAGGATACAAGAATGGATTTTTTTTTTTTTTTTTTTTTTTTTTTTACAAACTGATACATTCAGTTTTTAAAATATTGTAGCTACGGGTTTTACTGAATCTTTCAACAGAAGATAACAACTCCACTCCTTTTGTACAAGTATGCAGCCATGACCACTAAGTACATGCTCTGTTTACAGAGTTGATGCATCAAGCTTTGCTTTTGCACATCCAAGCCCTCAGCACCTGCTGCTGTCTCTGCCTACAGCTACAGTGGCTGTGACCGGAGCCTGGCACCGCGCCAAGGTCCAGCAGGACTGTTCATTTAGTTATCTGCAGTTGTAATTATTTCCAAGATTATTTTTAACAAATGTCAAAAATATCTTAGCAGAGCCAACATGCAAACACCTGTGCTAAACAAAACTATCCCACCAGCGTCAGCACAAACCACAGCTTCCAAAAGCACCAACAAAACTTTTTGGTAACATTTTCTGCATGACCCTGAAGTACAGCTCAGAAAGCAGACTTACAGGGCACAAAGACCCAAGCCAAATGAGATGCATTAAGAAGAGTAAATGACTTAACAAAATTAAAAGCTAAAAATATATAATTGGTGAGACAATAACAGAAGAAAAAGGACTAAAATCCATTACATATATGTATAAAACTTTCAAAGACTAAAAATAAATTAAAAAGACACAGTTGAGAGAGATTACACAACTAACGAACTCCCTTTTTAGCAGGCTATTTATGTATGCTGAGACCTATTAGAAACTGAAGAACTGGCTCATGTTTTAAATTTTAACTGTTATCTATACTACATGTAAACCACGTTCGACCATTCAGTGACTTGTTGGAGTGAAAATATTTAAAACTTGAAAGTTCATTATAAAAAGATGTTTTCAAAGGTTGGCAACACAGACTGCTTATATCCAGCATGACAATTCTGGAAGGATGTTACTGTTGTTTGACATGGCTGAGCACTATCTGAAGTAACGTGCTTCTAGTCAGGCCAACATTAAAAATAAGAAAGCAACGGGCTTGAGCCCCCTCACTGGATCTGCCCTAACCGATATAAACGCTTCCTGTATTCAAGCAACTTGTTACTGAAAACAATGTGATCTAAATTAATGACCACCTTACGTAAGCGCCTGGTTCCAGAATGGCTTTAGAGTAATTAAAATCACTTCTATAGCCATCCTACAGATCTAAAAGAAAATGAAAAAATAATTACCACACTTTCAATACCATTCATGAGTTTCCTCCATTGATGAGAGAGACAGATTTATCTTATTGTTAAAAATTTAATTACTCTGAAAGAAAGTAGGAATGAGGAGCAAAAGGCGAGGAAAGAAAACAAGATACATATTTATTACAAATTTGAGGAGAGTCAGCACAGTGTGACTGCTGAGGACAAGTTCACTGATGTGACAGCAGGTACAAGTGATAGCTCAGAGGACAAAAATTGGGTTGGGGCAAAGAGCATCCAAAGACTGGTCCAAGTCCTCCCTGCACATACCTAGCAGGCGTGTAGCTTGGAGCGACGCTATCCCAAAAGCTGTTGCCGGTCTGTGGGATGTGTTCTTCTAGCTGGGCTACCTTGTCTGGCCTCAGTGGGAGGGGAAGCACCCAGCCTTTCAGAGAACTGAAGTGCCAGGGTGGGGGATACCCAAGAGGCCCCCAACCACTCAGGAGAAGGGTGAGGGGATGGGGGAGCAGTTGTGAGAGAGGGTGACTGGGAAGGGGGCGTGTGTGGAATGTAAAGTGAATAAGTAAAAATAAATAAATAATTTTTTTAAAAAATTGTGTTGGGGAAGGGCTACAGGTCTGTGGTTAATCAATAGCAATCCTTCATAATTTTATTTTTATTGCCAGAAATTGTTGAAATAAACATCAAATTTCACTCTCATATTAGAAATCTCACAAATATCAGTAGGATGTGTGAGGTTTTTTTCACATCATACAAAGCCTCAGAAAGTGTGTTCCCTGAGAATGACTAAGGGGTCCTTCCTTTTGGCTCAGCTGCTCAACGACACTGAAAACTGCACACAGTTAGGCTCCCACTGCAATACTTCCAATACGAATAGTCCAAAGAGAAGACAGCTCCCATTTACAGTTGGATGAGGGTATTCTACATGTTCATCTCTGTATGTAGGCTCACAGGGTCATGTGACAGGAGTGAGAAATAAGAGCAGCAATGTCCTTTCCAAGGTATTCAGTTTATCTCCCAACATTCAGGCAGGTTTCTTCCCAATTATCACTAGAATGTTGTATCATATTAGTCTAAACATCTGCATGGGAAGACACGCCTGCAACCCCCAACCGCCGGGATTCTATTCCTGTATTAACGGCTCCTCTTCCAAGAACCTGGTCTTCGGTCATCACAGTGTAATTACTTACGGGACAGCAGGTCTATCAATGAGTGTTTGCTAAGCATACACTGGGATAATGTTGTTTTCTTGGGTCTTTGATGGCAGAGCTTCCGCTGGAGTGCCTCCCAATTGCTTCTCTTGTCAAACTCAGCTCTAATCCTAAACTCAAATATTCTTCCGCTAATCCTCCATTCCTCTCCTCACAGACTCCATTATGACAGAGAGGAATGTGCACCCTATTTATAATGGAATGTTTCCTTTACTTATTCAAGTTAACTTCATTTCAAAACAATTCTGTAACCATGCATTGCTTAAGAACAAGGGGCTACCTCATATTTTTCAGATTAAAAAAAAACATGGTTTAAAAGAAAGAAGGAAGGAAAGAGAAAGAAAGAAAGAAAGAAAGAAAGAAAGAAAGAAAGAAAGAAAGAAAGGAAGGAAGGAAGGAAGAAAGAAAGAAAGAAAGAAAGAAAGAAAGAAAGAAAGAAAGAAAGAAGAAAAAGCAAGCTGCTACACAGTTGCTTCATGACTGAATTCGCCATTTCCATGGTTATTACAAATCACCCTTACTTTCTTTTTTTTTTTAAATTATTTTTATTTCTATTAAATTATTTTATTTATTTACATCCCAAATTTTTCCCCTTCCTAGTCCAACACTGAGTTCTTCACTCCAACCCCTGCCCTTTGCCTCTGAGATGGTGCTCCCCCACCCAGCCTCCCATCTCCACCTCACCCCCACCAGCATCCCCTTCCCTGAGCCATCAACTCTCTGTAGGATTAAGTACATTTTCTCCCACTGGGACTAGACATGTTGTCCCAGCTACATATGTGCTGGGGGCCATGGACAAGCTCATGTATACTCTCTGGTTGGTGGTTTAGTCCTTGGGAACTCTAAAAGGTGTGGGTAAGTTGATGCTGTTGTTCTCCCTCTAGGGTTGCAATCCCCTTCAGTTCCATCAGTCCTACCCCTAACTCTTATTTTTATTGTATATTTTATGTATTTACATTTCAAATGTTATCCCCTTTCCTGGTTTCCCCTCTGCAAACCCTCTATCCCATCCCCCCTCCCCCTGATTCTATGAGGAGGCTACCCCACCTACCCACACACTCCCATCTCTCTGCCCTGGCATTCCCCTACACTGGAGCATCAAGCCTTCACAGGACCAATGGCCTCTCCTCCCACTGATGCCCATCAAGGCCATACTCTGCTACAAACACATTTGGAGCCATGTCTCCCTCCCCTCCATGTGCACTCTTTGGTTGGTGGTTTAGTCCCTGGGAGTTCTCAGGGGTCTGGTTGGTTGATACTGTTGTTCTTCCTATGGGGTTGCAAATCCCTTCAGCTCCTTCAGTCCTTTCCCTAGCTCCTCTATTGGGGTCTCCATGCTCAGTCCAATGGTTGACTGAGAGCATCTGCCAATATTTGTCAATATTTGTCAGGCTCTGGCAAAGCCTCTCAGGAGACAGCTATATCAGGCTCCTGTAAGCAAGCAGTTCTTGACGTCCACAATAGTATCTGGGATTGGTGTCTGTATATGGGATGGAGACCTAGGTAGGGCAGTCTCTGGATGGCCTTTCCTTTAGTCTCTGCTTCACACTTTGTCTCCATATTTCCTCCTGTGAGTATTTTGTTCCCCCTTCTAAGAAGGACTAAAACATCTACAATTTGGTCTTCCTTCTTCTTGAGCTTCATGTGGTCTGTGGATTGTATCTTGGGTATTCTAAGCTTTGAGGCTAATATTCACTTATCAGTGAGTGCATACCATGTGTGTTCTTTTGTGACTGGGTTACCTTTACTCAGGATGATATTTTCTAGTTCCATCCATTTGCCTAAGAATTTCATGAATTCATTATTTTTAATAGTTGAGTAGTACTCCATTGTGTAGATGTACCACAGTTTCTGTATCCATTCCTCTGCTGAGGGACATCTGAGTTCTTTTCAGCTTCTGGCTACTATAAATAAGCCTGCTTTAGACACAGTGGAGCATGTGTCCTTGTTATATGTTGGAGCATCTTCTGGGTATATGCCCAGGAATGGTATAGCTGGGTCTTCTGGTAGTGTTCCTCTTTCTCCACATCCTCACCAGCATCTGCTGTCACCTGAGGTTTTGCTCTTAGCCATTCCGACTGGTGCCTTTACTTTCTAATTTCATCATTTACTAGTCTTGTCTTCCAGAGATTTCAATACATATATTGTTCTTATATAGGTCATCATGTTTTTAGGTGTATTGTAAATGAAATAAAACACATTATACATACAACAAAATCCTTTCACAAACTTCACAGTTTTCCCAGCTTTCCTAAACCTTGGTCACGGTGCTTACATCTCAGACCTCCCTGATCCTGAATACCACTATCAAACTAACATTTATAAAACACTGCTTCATGGGTCCCATAACAGTCCTGTACCTTTACTACCTCCCTTTGCCACCCACCAGCATGATGTGCAGTCTCTATTATCCAGCCTCCATGTTTCTATGCCCATGGCTGCTCACTAGTCAACCCAAATGTCACTGTAATCTGAACCTTAACCAGTTTACCTGCAGATGCACATCTTGCTCAGATCCTTAGCAACTGTTGCCATCCTTTTTAAAAGTCTGGTATCTAGGTACCAATCTGTATCAAGGCTTGCCCTTTTTTATGAAAAACTCCACTAATTCATTCTAAAAGTCCACGAGAAGTCAAGAACAACTTTCTGGTTTGGGTGTTATGCTATAGTTGTCTATGATGCTTCCTCTAAAGGAACCTGGGTGAATGGCATATTGGATTATATATAGTATTGTCATATATTCCTGTGGGCCTGTAATTACTTTAAAATTAAAACTTTAACAATATATTGTGGATACCAACTATGCATCTGTGTAGAGATACAAATAAAGTACCAAGGTGATGAAGAATACAGTTTTGGAAGCCTTCTACCTAAGGATGAGAAATGGAATAAAAACTAAACAGTAGGGCCCTGTGGTAAGGAGTAGAATAGTCATATCCCCAGGGAACAAGAATAGCAGGAAAAGAGGCCCCAGGAATTTCTCTTGGAGCATGTCAGCTATGCCTTTCAAAACCCCAGTATCTCAAAGCCACATACTTAGGGAAAAATAAAAGGCAAAAATATTCCAAAACAAAGAAACCTGGAAAAAGCACAAAATATTTAGAGAACGCTGAGTTGTTCAGACTCAATAAAGAATCTTAAAGATAAAATGCAGGGAACATGCCTGGATTGATAATGTGGGTCAATTTTGAACTTTTGCTTTAATACAATAGATAGCAAAAGTGTCAGATCTTTTAAAGAGAGGAGGCAATATGAGTAGATCTATTTTTTAAGGACACTCATATGCACAGAAAAGTATAACTTCATCA
>JADRCD010202131.1:0-10173 GCA_019843815.1 Montemys delectorum | reverse complement strand
GTGAGAGAGAAAGAAAGAAAGAAAGAAAGAAAGAAAGAAAGAAAGAAAGAAAGAAAGAAAGAATGACAAACTGCAGTGGAAATAAATACAGCATTGCAGGCTGGCGTGTGAGGCCACAGCCGGGGAAGCGAGGGCTGCTAAGTGGAAAATTCCTGAAGAGGACATGTTTCTGTTTCCAGTGGGAAGAAAGAGGGTGTTGTTGGGAGCTGGCAGTTCTTTACAAAAAAACAAGAGCACCATGATGACCAAAGGACCTAACTGAACTGGGAGAAATTAAGCAAACAAATCACTTTACCTGGTATACTGTATTCTTAGAGACTGCTGCAGGCTCCCAGGAAGAGACTGGAATCTGGGCTCTCCCTTTCTGGTCCCCTGGGTCTAGACTGAAGGAAGGAAGGAAAAGGCTAAGCAAGCTGACAGCCTCTGATAGGGGAAAGCAGAAAACTCGGGGTGCCATTGCTTCTGAAACAGACACATAATCAGAGGCAGGGTCCTTGGGGTCTCAATACTGAAATGGCATTTTCTGGAGGATACCAGCTGTAGGAATTCTTCTTGGGTCCTGAGAGGACTTTTCCAGATTTGCTGCTTTAGGGGAACTTCAGAGAGATGTCATTGAGATTCCTTCAAGCGTAGTTTAGATTGCATCCCCAGGATGTAAAGAGAGGACAGGAAGCAGGTCCTCAACCATCCCCCACCCCACACCCCCGTGAAAGTTCATTGTATACTTGGAGAGCTCATCCCCATTATCACATCCTGTTGCAGTTAAATCAAAGCCTAAAAGGAACCCTGGGTTTTTTTTGTTTCTCTGCAAAGCATCTCTTAGGAAGCAAAGAGGTTGGGAGGCAGGGCAAGCCTGCAGAGGATGCTCTTCATCAGAGAACCTTCGTTTGCTCGGAGCACCCCTTTCTCTGTCTGACACACAACATACTAACAAAGTATTGAGAATCCATTTTTTCCTTTTAAGACTTTGTTGTGCCTGTAAAGGGGTGCATATAGTGGTCTTTTACAGAGAAGCTCATACTAGTCTCAGAATTAAATAAATCTGATTGATATTGAAAACAGCTTGTGGAAGTAATTTCCACTCTATTGTAATTAAAATGACATTGAATTTGTGAGATCAAACTTTCATGACTGATAGAACACAGATAAGATACCTCACCTCATTCCAATGTCTCCAAAACTCAAGTTTTCTTGGGTGTGAAAATTCAAGATGATGATGGACTTTTACATGGAAGAAGTCTATACTCCAAATAACATTTAGTTTGACAAGAATGAGACTAAATCTGATTGCTAATAGGCAGTTGTGGAAAAAAAATGTATAAGGGAGGTTAGTCAACACCGCACGATTAACATATAAATGCTCTTGTCTATACTTACAAACAACATGGATTTAAGAACCATTGAGATATGATTCATACATCATGAAACTCATCCTGTGCGAGTCTGTGATTCTAAGATATTTATAGAGAGGTAATATTGAGATTCATTTAAAACACATTACTCTTATCATGTTTTAAAACTTTTTGATTCCTTGTGAGTTTCACATCATTCTCTAGTCCCACTCATCTCTCCATCCCTTCATATCCACCCCTCACCCTTGCAATCTCTCCCCAATAAAAAACATGCACAAACACAAACAATAGCAACAACGACCAAGCATAGAAAACATGTGATTGTGGAAATTGCAGTATGTCACAGTGTGCCCCATAGTACATCCCTCTGTCCACACACCCTCACTTGCAAATGTTCGTTGCAATGAGTCAGTGGTCTGGTTCAAGATCTCTGGATTCTATGACATCATCCATATTGGATCTTCATCAGGACTCCTTGCAATTAGCCTGTTGTTGCCCTGTGTCATGGAGATCCTGCAGCTTTGGAACAGCAGGAATGGTCCTTTCACAGGTCCCAACCATTCACAGATAAAGATTCTGAGGTGGGCCATCTCAGAGCACTAGATCTCGATCTTGGAATAGCAGAGTTGGTCAGCTCAAAAGCTCCCCCCCACCCCCCACCCCACTTATCCATTCCACCAGGGCAGCTCTCCAGCACTGCTCTGGCTAGGCCACTCAATGAACACTCCTGCTAGGGGAGTCAGCTCTCCAGAGTACTATATAGCCAGTGAGCGGTCACGATTAGCTCTCCAACTCTCATGCCTGTAGGTTGAGGTGGAGCTCTCCCAACAACAGGGAGAAGAGAGGGCACAACCCTCAGAAGCACATCACTTCACACCAGAGGAGTGGTAGGGCCAGCTCTTCCGCACTCTGGACCTAGGATTCACTCCACTTGCACCTCATCCACCAGGGCTAGCTCTGGTGTGTGCTGCCCAATCGAGGTGCAGGGTCCACTCTCCTGAATGCTGCAGCTGGTGAGGTATAGGGCTAGCTCTCCAGAGGAGCCCATGATGTGTGGGCAGCTTTCCCAAATGCCAGAGGTGAAGGGGCTAGAGCCCACACTCTTCCACACTCACGCTCTGGAGAACAATTCATCCTGCCACTGCAACCAAGCCGGTGCCACTGTGCTGCCTGGGCCTGGTACAGAGCCTGTTCTCCCGCAAGTGCTGCCAAGGGTGAGAGATGGGGCCAGCTCAGCAGAGAAATGTATCCAATGAGGGGTGGCAGCCCCTGGACAGCTAGGTGGTCCCCAGCGGCTGCCTAGACTAGGGGCATCTCCATGTTCTCTAGTAGTAATATGAGCCACAGACATGGGCACTGACCCCTACCAATGCTTAGCCACAGACTCAGACATGGCCCTCAGTGGCATCTTGGGCTGGGACCTCACCTGGTGGTCCCAGGTGGCAAGGCTTTTCCTTTCCAGTTCTGTCTTTCTTCATTATGTGTAAGTTGTCCACTTCTCTTTCTCTCCTATCTGACCACCTCATACTCACACATTGTGGTGGGTGCTGCTGTAGTCTGGGCACGTGACTGGTGGGCCCCTGGGTAACATCTTTCATCTTTGCTGCGTGGCAATGTTGGCAAGCAGATGTCTATGGCCTGCCTGTGCCACGCGCTGGAGGACAGGTCTATGGGTGGTATGGCAGTCCGCAGGTCTCTGTCTATATTCTGCCTGCTGTGCAGCACTGTCTAGATTTGATTTGATTTCTGAGTACTAGGCATAAAAGAGCTTTGGCCACCAAGCTAAAACAAAGGACTGCCGTCCACTCTTCTCCTCACTAAGAACACCATCACCAACAGGGTGTTTCTTTGCCCATTACTTGGGCATTCATTCATCATTCATAATATTATACTATTTCTTACCCTAAGCCAAAAGCAATCACTAATACAGATTCTACCTCTATATTTTCAGCTTGTATATTACATATAAATAGAACATATAATGTGTGAGTGAATGCGTGTGTTTGATCTTTTGTCTTTAAGCACTGATTTTAGATCTACCCATTTTGCTCTTCATTGGCAAGTAGTTTTCCAATGTATGGGTGTACCACATTTTCATTTCCAGCAGCTGTTAAACTTTCAAGTTCTTTCCCCTTTTAAATGCACAACAGGTGCCTCTCTGAAAATTCACACACAACTGGTTGTATGAATGAAAATGTTTGTTTATTTTCCACAAAGACCCAAAGGTGGAATTGCTATTGCTTATAGTGCACAGGGCTTTTCAAGAATGGAAAAGCTCTATTCTGAAGTAGTTATATTGCTTTCCATTCTCACGAACAATGATGTGTAAGATCTCATTGCTCCAATTCCTTATGGACAATTCCTTACAGTGCCCATGATAGTTGGCAAAAAATAGTAACTCACTTGGAGTTTAATCTGTAGTCTGTACTGGCCAACAAAACTGAGTATCTTTATAATTTGCTTGTTTTTACAAAATTGCATGTTTACTACTTGTATAACTCTTAAAGAGAAATATTAATTTAAAAACTCCCACCCATTCTTCCTTCCCTTATGGTACTTTTTATTATAAAGTAATACCAGTTTTTTCTTTGTATTGTTTAATAATCTGCACATAGATCTTTAATTTATTACATGACTTGAAGATTGGCCAACTTTGACTTAATTGGTGACTTTCCTAGCAGCTCATATTAAAACACTGAAATATTTTGTTTTAATTCTGCTTCTTTGATCTCTGCGCTTTTTATTTTCATACCTAACATTTGTGTGAAGGTTGAAGACACTGTATTGTGTCTGCTTCAGCAGAGAATGATCTGAGCTCTGGACTATTCTAGAAGCTACTGTTCCAGAGTCAAGCAGGAATTTGCACCAGACCAAAGGACATTTCTCTACATACTGCCCCTTAGAACTCTTCTCACCTATGTCATCACAGCACTGGAGACCAGATTCCAGGAAACAAACCCAAGGCATCTGTTAATTTGTGTGTTTCAGGACATTCTTCTTCCCTGAAAGTACAAAACCTAATGGTATGGAATAAGTATTCATCAAGATGTTTAAAATATATTAAATGTTTTTGATTATTTCATATATGAGTACTTAATTTTCATCATTTCTACTTTCCTTTTTCCCTAACCTGCTTCTTGTTCTGTCTCTTTCAAGATCATGACCTCTTCTTCTGCAACTATTACCCCAGGTTGTCTTTCCACACCCACGCCCAACTGGGACTCATATCAACCAACAATCTTGCACATCTCACACAACCCCTAATGTTCCCTAGTCAGACCAGTTACCAGTGAATTGGAGTAACCTGGTCTTCCAAATTAATAACCAGCACTGAGCATCAGAAGGACAGATCTACTTACTTCTCTTCCCTGACCTGAAGTCAACAGCAAAAAGATAACTAAACTGTTGTGTCACATAGTGAGCTCCAAACTCGGCAGCGCTGCTAAGAATGTCCTAAGATGACATCTGGTCCTAACTCAGGCTCAATTCTTCTGAGTAAGCAGAAGGACTCTTCTAGGGTACATAGAAACCTAACCTCAGAATTTCTTAGAAGTCTCACAATGAAGGTTTCTATTTGTCACAAAACCCACTAATTCCCTTCTCTGTGACAACAGTCAACTGAGATGACCAGGCCAATTCTTATAAGGAGATCTACTTCCTAGTTAACCCAAACAGTCTTCATCAGCCTGTCTTGCCTACACAGTACCTCCTTGTGCTTCCTGCCCTGATAAAACTGTCAAGTTCTCTCCTCTCCTTGGCAGCCTGGCAGTTCATTCCACAACAAACTAGTTTCTGCCTACAGAATGGTCCAGCTCAGTGGCTTGGTTGTGCTTGCTAACACAAACTTCAACTCAACATAGGCACAAATTCACTAATTTCACTCCAGGCATAAAAACAATAAAATACACCCATATGTAAGAGTTTTTAAAATATTACCTTAGTTAAGGTTTTACTGCTGTGATCAGACACCATGACCAGGGCAACTCTTATAAGAACAACATTTAATTGGGGCTAGCTTGCAGGCTCAGAGGTTTAGTCCATTATCATCAGGGCAGTATCCAGGCAGGCATGGTGCAGGAGGAGCTGAGAGTTCCACATCTTCAGCTGAAGGCTACTAGGAGAAGATTGGCTCCCATGTGGTTAGGAGGAGGGTCACATTGCCCACCCCGCAGAGTGACATGCTTCTTCCATCAAGGCCATACCTACTCCAACAAGGCCATACCTCCTAAAAGTGCCACTCTCTGGGCCAAGCATATTCAAACCACCACACATAAGTTATGAGATATCTTCTCTAGGTCTTTGCTTCTGTTGCACTCCATGATTTTATACATGTTTCTGTGCATTGAAGAATCACTTTCTCCATGTCATGTCACAGTCCACAAACCCACAAGTCCACTAGGCCATGGGGCATCATATCTTATCACCCACCCCACTAAGATTCTTGTCTAGTGTGGCAGACTTTCTCCTTTGTCACCATGACTTCCCCAGGCCCTATGCTTTATTGCTTTATTATCTGTTATCTCTCCTAGTAACTCTCTTTATATGCTGAAGCCAAGATAGTAATGCTTTTAAAGGTCTATTTATTTTTATTTTATGTGTATGAGTATCGTTCTTGCATGTATGTCTATGTATCACATACTTACCTGGTATCCGTGGGAAGCTATCGGATCATATTGGACCCTCAAGCTGGAGTTACAGATGATTGTACACTGTCATTCTAGTGCAGAGTGTTAAACCCAGGTCTTCTGGAAAAGCAGCAGCTTAACTACTGAGCCATCATTCCAACCTTATTACACTTCAAATCAAATCTTGTCATGGTACCTCTTTGCCCCCAGCTATGAAAGCACACATAGTGACCCAAGGTACATAGAATGATATTCAGATCGCATCTCATGCCCTGTAAGATCCATTATTATCTCTCCTAAGCCAACACATTTTCTATTCCAACAAATGTGGCCTCATTCCTCTTTGTGAAATGTAGTCAGCAGTTGCTTACCTCTGAGACTTGACTTATGGGCACCTGGAAAGTTCTTGATTGGAGTTTTGCTTGACTAGCTCCTTAATGTTCAAATCCCATTTCAATGGTTGTGATTTTGTAGAGGTTTCCTGTATCTTTCTTTGTCTTCGCTGAGATATCACCACCATGAACTTTTCCATGGCATTAACCTCAGACTGTACGTACCTGTTTGTTTGCTCAGCTTTAAATTTTTTAACCTAAATTCTTCTTGAAAACTAGAACTCTTTTTACAGTTTCCTCTGCATTTAGAAAAGTATCAGGTACCCAGGTATTTGGTGGATATTACATGAAAGGAGGAATAAATAAACACAAAGACAGAAGCTAATGCACTGTATTTTATCTATATAAAATATGAATTTTATATAGCTTTACATACAAAGTACCAGGTAAATTCCATAATTGTATCATTTTCTACTTCTTAGTCTCGTAGCAACCTGTTAAAACACAATGCATTTAATAACATTTTAATTAGAACTCTAGTTGCACCAACTTTAAAGGTTCTCCACTGGATAAGACCATGAGCTTTAAGCACAGTTCATTTTGTTTTCCTGGGTATTGCAGTTTGTCCACCATAGGAAGATCAGGCACTATCTTGAGACAGTAAAATTTTATGTGGGTGTGAAGACGCTGGGTCCCTGTCGTGTCAATAACATCTGCATATTTGAGAAGCACAGGATAACAGATGGGAACTAACTGTTCAATTAAATCATTTTTCCTTTGCTTTCATTTCTTTTTAAGGAGAAAGCAGTGGGCCATGAAAATAGAACACAGACATGATAGCGTCTGCTTCCGTGGAAAGACCCCAACTTGTTTCAGAACATTTCAAAGGATACATACTTTGGATATCTGACAGAGTTCCTTTCAAGATATTTTCAACAAGTGCTTGTCTGACAGCACTATAATTTCTCTTACTGAAGTCTGATTATTTTAAGAAATAATTCTATGTTTAAAGATACTATGTGGCCTGGACTGTGAAGTATTCTTTGACTGTGTGTGCACATTGCCACTGATGTACCATCACTAAGTCTCCCTAGTCTATAGCTTTGTCTTAATCCTGGATACTAGAAACACAAACTGTTAGCATCAGTGTCTCCAAAGCCCGAGATATCACATGGGTAGGCCTCACAGACCTGCTGCCAGGGCAACAGCCACCATATTCCCAGAATCCATTGGGCTCACCTCCCACCTTTACCTGTGGCCACTACATGAGAACCCATATATGTGGGAAATGCTTCTCCCTTACTCTCTCTCTCCCTCTCTCGCCCTCTTCTTTCTCCGTTACTGCCCCCTCTCTCGCTCTCAATTAAACCTCTTACACGTGGAACTGTTTGAGCCTAGTGTATGGTAGGTTCTGATGTGAGCTAGCGTTCTAACACATCACAAACTTTGCTAGAAGGCAGAACTGTTTTCATGTGACATTGAAAAGTGAAAAAGTCTTTGGATAAATTTATTATAACTTTACAAATAGTCTCATTTGTATAAGAATCCATTGATTTAGACAAAATAGTCTGTTCTTTGGTAGAAAAAAGTGTTGTGATGTTTCATAAGTGAAGAAAGATGATGGTTCGCATGATGGGTATAACTACATAACTTAAAATAGAGAGTCACCAAGGCTGGACATACGTAATTAAAATCCTCTGCAAAATTATCCTCTGGTAAATGAGGAAAGGAATTTTCTAGCCGTGTTATATCAGCAAGTAACTTTTTACATGGATTGAACTATAAAATTATTTTCTATGTGAGTATTCTCATCTCTTGACATAATTTTTCCTTCAACCCTCACATCCAGCATCATCTGACAGATTTATAGGTTAATGCTATGATGTCAATTAAAACTTTTGGAAGAATGCATCTTATATTGTCTATGAAAAGTCACATTCTGAACAAGTAGGGGTTTGGTGTCCCCAAGACAATGGCATGTACCTAACTAGACATATTCTTAATTTGCTACTGTATTTTTGGATCTTGAGTGCCTCATCAAATCACATGTACAAAAGCTTTGGTTGTTCATCTATGGCTCTATTTGGTGGTGCTGAACATTTTCGGAGGTAGTCCAAGAGGAAAGAGCCTAGGTCTTTCCTAGGGGGAGGGGAAATCATGTACTAAGGATGTTATTGCTAACTTGACTTAACTTCTAATTACCTGGGAAAGAATCTCAGCAAGAGATTCTCAACACTGTGTCGGTCTGTGAGTGTACAACTGATATACGAATTCATAGGCTATTATTGCCTGAGCATTGGAGTGTGAGCAGTATAAGCCCAGATAAGTCAAGTGGAATAAGTAAGCAAGAGAAGCAAGCAGCAAGCCTGCATTCATTTCTTCCTGCTCCTGACTATGGACACGGTTGTTGCTACCTTGTGAGCTAAAAGAAACTTTCTCTACCCTGTGTTGCATTTAATCAGGATAGTTTACATAAATATAAGTGAAACAGAGGTAAAATTAATATTGGAACTCCAGTTTTTCCTCCTTGATTCCTAACTATCACCACAGGATCAAAGTAACATGGTAAAACAAACACTGAAATTTCTAAAGACCAAAATAATGTTTGCTTGCTTTCTGACATCCTCCTCCTCCTCCTCCTCCTCCTCCTCCTCCTCCTCCTCCTTCTTTTTTTAAGCTAATTTCTCAGGTGTTTTTCCACAGCAGCAGGTACTGACTGCTCTGAGGCTATTCAGATACCAAAGCCTCATTAACAACATTTGGTAGAGATGGAGAACTATGTAGGGAGAAGACTAGTTTCTTAGGGATAGATAAAATGTTCCTGGGACCTTACAAGTAAACCTCACTCCTTAGAAGACAATTTTGGAAATGTTAATACGCCACCAGTGCACCAGAAGGACCATTGTGATTCACTTTCTCCAGAGCAGTAGGAAGAAATCTATCTATACCACACCCAAAGAGCATCAACATTACAACTTCTGTGCCTTAAGGTGGGAGCTTCCTTTGGTTAACAGATAGTGTGAAATGAAATGCATTAATATTTCTTTCAAGGTCAAGTCTATTCTTTGAAATATAATCATTTTATTCTTCAGTGTTTGGCTTTGTGCACTGTGGCGAACATACATGATGGTATAGCTCCTCAAATTTAGACCTAGTATGAAGGCAGCATAGCAGAGAAGGATTAGAAAGGCTGCATTACAAATAATGGATTGTTTGCATTTTCTCTCTGGGGTTGCTAAGGCAGGACCAGCTGGGAGGCATAGGCCTCAGGAATTGCAGGGAAGTCTCAGGACTGCAGGGACAGGAACCTCTCAGATTCCGAGTAACAAAGCTGGATCAGCGACCATCTCTGCCCCCTCCCTGCTAGGGGAGGGCTTCCCTCCAGGGCCGGCTTCAGCCCAAGGACTCAGGTGAGATCCGCCATTTTCTCTCTGGTGACTTCCTAAGGCGGGACCAGCTGGGAGGCACAGGCCTCAGGAGTGGAAGGAGAGTTGCAGGGCAGCAAGGAAAGGTCAAGCTCTAAGACACCAAGAATTTCTAACACCAGAGATCAAGAGATGGCAAAAGGCAAACGCAAGAATCCTACCAACAGAAACCAAGACTGCTTAGCTTCACCAGAACCTAGTACTCCCAACTCAGCAAGCCCTGGATATCCCAAAATACCAGAAAAGCAAGATTTGGATCTAAAACCTCATCTCACAATGCTGATAGAGGAACTTAAGAAGGACGTGAATAACTGCCTTAAAGAAATACAGGAGAAAACAGATAAAGAGGTACAAGCCCTTAAAGAGGAAACAAAAAAATCCCATAAAGAATTACAGGAGATCACAAGTAAACAAATAGAAGCCCTTAAAGAGAAAACCC
>JADRCD010202130.1:0-29545 GCA_019843815.1 Montemys delectorum | reverse complement strand
TCTCTCTCTCTCTCTCTCTCTCTCTCTCTCTCTCTCTCTCTCTCTCTCTCTCTCTCTCGTGTGTGTGTGTGTGTGTGTGTGTGTGTTCTTGACCCATTGCCTTTGTCTTTTACATTTAAGCCCCTGAGTAAACTCTACTCAATGATGCCCATACTCCATATTTTCCACAGCTCAGTTCTGCCTCCCAGTCTTCCATCAAGGATCATCTCAAATTATTTGCAAAACAGTTTCTTCTTTCCTTCTTACTTCTGGGATTTTTAGTTTGCTTTGCTTTGGGTGAAGGCCCACTGCTCTGGGGTTCAAGGGAAATATCTTTCAGGTCCATTGCATCTCATAGGCTGGAAGTTAACATCCATCCTTTCACATCAGTGACCTGACCACAACACAGTACTGGCTTGAACTCCATCAACCTTATAATCCTTGGAAATGTTGATTCAGAAAAAATTCAAGAGCTTCTAACAATTCACAAGTCTAGCTACCATCACTATAATGTATCTTTAGGGAAAGTTGAGTCATTGAGCTAACTCTAGTGTTAGGATCATGGTTGAATCTTAACTTCTTTGGTTTCTGCCACACTCCAGAGCAAAGAGTTGCTGTAGTTGTTCTATGGACTTTAGCAAGACAGGCAGATCACAGGCCTTCAATGACAGAAGAAACACTGACACTTTAGATAGCTCCAACTCCCTGTTCCATGTTTGCTTTTCTAAAACTACTGGTCCTCTTCAACATATTGAAAATAGGTCTGGTCTAGTTGAGAATAACCTATTGTAAGTCAGCACCGGCTTGTGTTTATAGGTGGACCCAGTGTTAAATAAGTGAATCTGACACAGAGAAAAATATTTCTTTCTAATATAGGGAGTCCAAGAATACTATACAAAGCGATCTTTAAACACCCTATATTTCGAGCTAGATATATTTATTACAGTTCCTGTACATTATTTCTTCAAGATGGTGATGAAAATTGAGATTCTCTCCTCTATATTCTAATCAACTCATCTGTCAGTGCAGATTGACAGGGATGGGAAATGCTTTGAGACCAAAGCACACTAAAAACATCATAAGGAAAACTTGAAGAACAAAAAAAAAGCTTTTTTTTTCTACACTCACTTTCTCTCAAGATTGCTTGCCAGCAGGTTTGAGGATAGTTCTGCCATAGTCTTCAACCTCCATACCCTAAGCCATCTGATCTACATCACATCTGGAAGAAGGATCTCCTTGTTCAGCTTTGTGAATGCCATCACCCTAAATCCACTAGTCAGACCTGACTCTGCAGCTTGGCTAACGGATCTGAGAAAACCTGTGCTCCAAGAGAAGAGGAAGGTGGTGGGACACATGGGACCCAAGTGCTGGGAAACAGCTCACATCAGCTGCTGACTTGGTCTTCTCTCCAGCTCCTCAATCCAGCAGATGCAGCTTCCTTATGAGGCACCAGAGGCCCAGGATGCTCACATCCTGTGGTTCTCCATACCCCTAAAACCCCACGTTTCAGTTCCTTTCCAGTTCGGAGAACCAGAGCTGCTGGCATTGAGCCAATGAACAACAGATGTGAGCCATAACCACCAACTACCCAAGAAACATCCACAGAGATAGGCATGAGAATCAGCGTCCCAGAAATTCTCATAATTATAGTCCTTTCAATCATTTAATACATGCTCAGAGAGAGAGAGGCCTGGTAGACTTTCTCCTGATGTTTAATTCATTCTGTTGGGAATTAAGACGCTTGAAATATTTCAGAGACTTAAGAAGGCTTAAACAGAGGTGAGGAAGTTACTGGAAAGTCGGTACTATACTTTTTTTTCTTGAACTACTTGGAAATCTGCAAACTATCCTGACATAATGCCCCTATGTCACCAATATTCCCCCCTTGAGTTTTGAGTCCCATATAGTGGCCATATATTACATGGACATTCAAAGTCACAAGCACCAGGATTTTGTCCCTCTGAATACAGAACAATGAAGATGAGGATTCTTGTGATCAAAGTAATATCTTCTGCATGTGACAGGTCTTGTGAGGGTATCCTTGACTTCCAGTTGACTGTAAGGAACTATCCTCTGGCTGTCAGTACATCTTTTAAAATATACCTTACACACACACACACACACACACACACACACACACACACACACACACACAAATAGTCCTTATTGTCCTGTCTACTTAGTAAAAATAAAGACAATAAAGAGGAAAGGGACAAAGCACAAAGGGAGAAACAAAATTATTAATGTCAGGAAATGCTGTTGTTCAGAGTGTTTATCATTTGAATTAATATTAATCTGACCTCCCCAGAAAATGTCAAGGTCCAAATCACAATGGTTTTTGTTGTTGTTTTTTTTGTTTGTTTGTTTTTGTTATGGGCTGTGAAAAAAAAAAAAGTACATATAGACTTCCAAGAATGCTACTGCCCTCTGAGGAAGGCAGGAAGGGAAAAGAGAAGAGAAGGAGAGAATAGCTGTGATGGAATGGAATGCTTAATTGTGGTATAAATAATTTAAAGAATTAGCACTGGGTAGGAGAGGCCAGCAGTGCCTGGGGACTGTAAGCTATAAAGTTTGTCATCCATGGTTCCTCCTTTTCTTACTGTGTCCTTTTTCTGAGCACACCCCCTTCCCCTACCATATCCCTTGTGTATTTTCAATTTATTCACATTAAAACCCAACTTCAAGAAGGGTATGGAAACTGATTTACACTAATACTTGGCTAATAAAAACAAAGAAAATAAATAAACATTGGAAGTGAATAGAAAGAGGGCTGAGTGGTTAAGAACACTTGCTCCTCTTCCAAAGGACCTGGGTTCAGTTCCTGGAAGCTAAATGCCAACTTAAAACCATCTGAAACTCCAGTTCCAGATAATCTGATGCCCTCTACTGACCTCAGCAGGCTCGGCCCATATGTGATATGTGTACATACATGCAAACAACTCATACACATAAAAATAAATAACTTTTTTTAAATAAGGAAAGGTTTTAAATTTTCTAACAGTTGCAGGGAAATAAGGAAATATTACAATTTAAAGAAACTTATAAACTAAAGACTGGAGCAACTATAGTAGCATTTTCAAAGACTGAGAAATACTGCCCAACAAGAAAGACAGAAGACTGCACTGTCTTTGTAGTCTCTGTGTAAAGAAAAGACCAGATTGAGCCATGCCAAAGACAACACTGACCCAACCAAAGAGAGGGGCAAAAGAGCAGAGAGCAGAGATGGAGTCAACAGGTAAAGGTAAGCAGGTGCTGGAGAAAGACTCCATCCAACGAAGCAGCACACATCCTTGTCTATGAGATCTGTAAGTGGTCACACAGGAAATATCCACTCACCCTTTGCTGAAAGCTAAATTCAATGACTGAGCTCTTTCCCTCCCTAAAGTGCTTCATAAAATTCACCTCACCTGACCTTCCTTCCCTCTCTCAGCTGTCCCCGTCCTCTTCCCAAATAGTCCTCCTTCTATTCCCATGTCTTTGTGTGTGTGTGTTTGACTATATATATGGGAAGGAGTATGAACATGTAGGTGCAGGTACCCTCAGAGGCCAGAATAGGGCAGCAGGCCCCTGAGCTAGAGTTAGAGGTGTTGGTGAGAAGGGTGCTGGGAACTGAACTCAGGTACTCTGCAAAAGCAGTGTACAGTGTTGAACATGAAGCCATGTCCCCTTCCTCATTGTCTGTTCCGAAATCTAAATTCCACATATGAGATAAAAATATGTCTTCCTAAAACTGGTTTGTTTTGCTTGACAGGATTATCTCCAGTTCCATTCATCTCCCTAAAAATGGAATTATTTTATTCCTTTGTAGCTGAAGAAAGTTTCATTGACAATACCTATTTTCATAACTATCACCACAACATTAAAATTGTTGCTTTTAGATTGATCTTATAAGCAAATATTCCTAATCTCCACAACAAAACATTTTTAAGACTTACTTAAGCAGTATCAAACACTGAATAATTACAACATTACTGTCCTATTTTTACTAACACCATCACCTGGCAGCCATGAGCATCTTAGAACAAGCACTGATTGTGAGATCATTCTAAATTAAGATGTCTATACTCAACTCTATATCGATGTTGAAAGAACAAAAATTGAGTATACACACTGTATTATTGGTTTTGTTATCTTTGAAGGAATCAAATATAAGCAGCTCCTTCTTTGAATTTTGATAACTGCCTTCCAATAAAAATAGAACAGTTTATGTTGTCACCAATGTCTTCCTAGCATGTAAAGGCAGCACTTCTAGAAAAAGTGTTGGTTAATTATCAGTCCAAAGCACTGGTTGGTTAACAACTTATTTACATTTCCAATGCTAGTGGGTAACAATACTTTTCCAAATTTGATAACAGGTGAGTAACTTTGCTCATTTTTCTACTGTCCATCCCCCATTTTTAAGCTTTTAATACTTAAGTTACAAGTGTGACGACTTTTGAACCTGAATTTTAAGACTCTAAACTGTAGCAGCTTTGGAGGAAGATTCTGGGCCAGTGGGGATGGCAGAGGGTGGTGATGGCAAAATGCCAAGGAAAAAAACAAAGGGTATTTTTGTACTGCTGTGTGTCACTGTGCTGGCATATCACGCAGGTTGAAGTATATTAAACCTCTGCTCTGAAACACTCAGCTGTAACTCCCTGTATGTCTCAGCACTGCAAAGAGTCCATTGAGCACTGTAGGGAAATAGATAAGCTTTATTGTCCCCCTGCCTTGATTCTTTTTTTGTTGTTGTATATGTAGTCTGTGTTGTTACTGCAAGAATTTCAGAATAGGAAAGAGTGCCACCAAAGTCTTCAGTGATAAAAATCCTAACCACATTCTTCAATATTTACCAAACAGACTGACAATGGCTGAGTCCCATTAGACTAGGTCACACGCTGTATATAAGAAACCAAAAGGCTGCATCCAAATCTACAGAATTCACATAGTTTCTTCTTCCAAAGAGCTTAAGCCTTGTGCATAACAATTCGCGTGCTCAGATAAACAGTTGTGAAATTATTTCGATACTGGAGGAAGACATGTTTGCTAAACCCCGGCTTTTTTACAATGATATATTTCCAAATCCCATGACTAGATGTGAATCTCTGGGAAGAAACTCTCATACTGAATTCCCAGATCCTAACAGGGCATGTACCTCATTCAGAAGAGAAAACTGCCAGCTGAGGAAATAATGGAACAAGAAGGTTGCATAGAACCAATGTCCTGCATGATGAAAAATGTAGACCTTGCCTAGGGAAAACCTGAGTCACTGGGAAATAAGGAAACGTGTGATGGAAAGGATATTTTGTTGGGTCAAGAAAGCTAGAGGAGCTTTTGAAGATGAACCTTAATTGGTCCTTGCGGACAGCATGACCCAGCATCACTGAGGATTTCAAAGTCAAATCTCCCCCTCTCAGGAATTCACCAGAAGTTCTCTCCTTGCATAGTAAAGACACAATTCCTCTCTACACACTTGAACTTAGGTTGGGGTGAGATGTTTCCTGGGAACTAAGCAATATTTCTGTTCCCTTCAGAATCACCAATGCTAAGACCATAGATGTGAGAGTTTTCCAGTCTTAGACTCTTCTCCATCCTTTTCCTGATCCTGCATGAGTAGGTACAGATGCACAAATATGAATCTCCTCATCCCAGGATGGCAATCTCCAGTTAGAATGCCATGTTGGTTTCCTATTTTTCAAATTCCTTGCACAAGGAAAGCAAATTCCTTGCACAAGGGAAAACTATGTCAAGAGCTCATTTCTGTCCTGTTGAAAATAACAGGGTATATGGTTCCAGTATAGAAATAGCAACTCAATCAAAATAAAATCAAAGAAGCTCATTGCTGGGGAATGTGAGCAATGCGCGGTCATAACACTTTTAATGAAATTATCACTTTTCATACAGAAATAGATTGCTTATTTGGTAAAAGTGCAAGCTCATAGATATTAACTTTTGAAGAGAGTAATGGTTTGTAATTGCTTTCTTATAACAGGCTGTAGACATTCATACTTACAGAAAGAAATGTGGTGAGCTTTCTCTCACCCAAACCATGCAAAAACCGAAGGTTTAAAACATTCGACTGTCTCAGAATTCTTGCTGGTTGTAATGGGAATGGTTAACCTTATAGAATGACCGATCTACCTGCTACTATGCTAGCTGGGTTCTCCTGGTCAAGCCACTATGTCCATCTTGGCATGATTCCAAATTCAGTGCACTCGACCTTCCCAGTGTTCTTGATGGAAATTTAAAAGTTAAGTCCAATCTAACCTTCCATTCTAATGAGAAACAAGGAAGCCAGAAGAACCAGCTACACGATTTCACAAAGAAACAACCAAACAAATTCAGACAATGAAGATTATGGTTTGGATTTGATCTGAATATGCCCCTCTAAAGGCTCAGGTATTCACACTATTGGGAAGCAGAGTAGAGTCTTTAAGAAGTAGGAAGTTAAGAAAGCTGCTGAAATGCCTGTGTTTAGAAGAAATTGATGAGGTTCTCAGACCCCAGTCGATTTTTTGCTTAAAAAAAAAAAAAGACTTGCCTTTATTCTATTTAGTTTATGTGCTTTGCCTGCAAATATGTACTACATATATGCATGGTAGTGCCCATAGAGGCCAGGAGAGGATGTTAGAGCCTTGGAACTGAACTTGTGGGATGGTTGTGAGCTTTCATATGGGTGTTGGGACCCAAATCTGTGTCCTCTGCAAGAGCAGCAAGCACTGTTAAACACTGAAAGAGAACTAAGCCTGCAAAAGAACAAGGTCCCTCTGGAGCCCCTCAGGCCTGGTCTGTTTACTGATGCTGCCTGATGCTGATCACTATGGTGTGACACGGGGAACTCGTGGTCTCAGTATCCTACTATTTGAACTTCTTGACTCCAAAAATGTAAGTAAATAAGTCTCTTGCTTTATAAAGTACTCAGCCTGAGTATTTCATTGCAGTAAAGGAGAATGGACTGATACGAAGAGGTGTTCTGTAGAATAGCAGGCCCACTCACTCCCGTAATCAATGATATGAAAAAAGGGGAGGGTAAAGGCACAGGGAAGGGTGAGAACTGCCACAGGACTTAAAGGGGGAGATAGAACATAGAAACTGTAAGCACTTTGACCAAATGAACTATATAGTGCCTTTAAATAGATCTTCATCTTTTTTTAACCTGGAAAAAATGGGGAATTGAACAAATCTGACCACAGTGATGTTATTAAATTATTTGAGGAAATTACTATTGACTTTGGAAGATGGAAATGGGATTGTGATAGTATAGAAAAACATTTTTCTTGGTTAATGTATAATAAAGACAATCACAATGGCTCCACCCATAATCCCGAACTGACGAGGATGAGTTGCTCAGATTGCTGCCATTTTGAAAAAATGTGACCTATATAGTAAATTCCAAGTCAGTCTGCGCTGCAGAATAAAGCCCTGCCTCAAAAAGCCACATGAAGAAAGTTAATGTATGTTAAAGTATGCTGTCATATTTGTGATTTTTTTTAGTTTCTGAACAAAAGTAGTAGAAAATATAGTCAATGTTAACACTTGTTAAGTTTAGGTGACACATCTATGATGTGTCTTCTTTGGAATATTCGAAAACGTTTAATAGGATGTCTTTTTTAAATTGGTCAACAAATCTACAGCAGATTTAAATAAATGAAAATGTGAAATGTGATATTGTTTTGAAAATTTATATATTTCTTTTAGAATTCTGTCTGAATCTATAAGGGTCAGAACCAATTAAGACTTTGTACTCATTGCCGGGCGGTGGTGGTGCATGCCTTTAATCCCAGCATTTGGGAGACAGAGGCAGGAGGATTTCTGAGTTCGAGGCCAGCCTGTTCTACAGAATTCTAGGACAGCCAGGGCTACACGGAGAAACCCTGTCTCAAAAAAACAAAAAAAACAAAAAAAAAAAAAAAAAAAAAAAAGACTTTGTACTCACACGTATGCTGTATTAGTAAATTCACTTTCTCTGTGAAAGTGAGTGAGTTCCTATTCACCCTTTATAGTGTACAAAGGCCAGAGATACAAATTCAGTGCCAATGTGGCTTGACAAAAATAGTAAATATGGATGGTGATACTTACAGGAGTGTCAGGAAGAGTCACTCACAGGACCACTAGCAAGTTATGGACAACTATACCACTAACGAAATGTCTCTCCATCAACCATTAACTGTCTGCATATCCTTGAGGATGAATAGAACCTTATGAGACCTTCCCCTAGCAACTCTTAGCTGCCTATACACTCTTAAAGAGCGACGTGGCCTCATGAGCAAATGTCCCCAAACATGAGAGCAAGTCCATGTCCCCAATCATGTACATGTCTCCTACAAGTAGTAACAATTCAAGATGGCAATGGCCATGCCATGCCCAGATGACAGTTAAACAAAATCATGATACATTTCTCACATAACAATTAATCCTGTCTATATATTTCTATATTTGATATATACATATCCAATAACTAAGAAAGCCATTAATAATTACATGTCCATTTTGGAATCTTATTGTTTCTTTTCTCAACCCACTGAAGTCAGCTATTTTGTCATAGCAACAATACAAATAACTAACACAGACCAGAGACCTGGTTTGTTTTTATTTCTGTCTAGTTGGTAAATTGACCAATTGACCCTACAAGCCATGGCAGTCCATTCTTCTCCTTCGTGGTTTTGTAAAACTGCATTATCAGTTCCAAGTGTCAGTTACATAAATAAATGAACATTTATTTTAATGAAAATACTGAATTACTGCCCAAGAAATGCAGTACATATATTAATGATAATACAGTCAAATTCTTAGATAGTTGTTGATCTTTACTATGTCAACAAAGGTATCACTTAAGTAAATGGATACTTACATGTAATGAACATAATATGTATATTGAATATAATGCAGTCAGACTCTCAGGTCTTCACTGAGCCCTCCTATGTCACCAGTCACCACGGGTCCAGAATCTAACCTTCAGAGACCCCCAGAAAGAAGAAATTAATAGTAAGCAACATAGAGATTCACAGTCCTTCACTCTAGAAATCCTAGCCAACATATTCAGGTCAAATCTATCCTATCTATGAACCTAGAAAGCTGTCACTAAAAATGGTTTCTGACCATTGCTCATTGATTTCTCAAAACACATGCTGTGAATAATCCACAACCACTAGTGAGCAGGCAGTGTGGTGAAACAGTAGAGAAAAGCTGGAGTCTCCTGCTGCTGTTGCAGCTTTGACAGCACAAACAGCAGAGAATTAGAACTAGAGTCTCAAAATATGACTCTGTCGAGGCCTCAGGTCCCCAAGACCTGCTCAGAGAACCCATGAGAATCAGATCTATTTTCATAATGCCAAACAGTGTTTCTTCTTTCACCATGTTGACATTTGCACAGATGGAGCAAAAGCAATGTTGGGTCAAACATCAAATGCCTCAACATGAGGCAAAGGAGTTACATTAATGTTCTAATAATATTCCCTGTGTTCTTTATTGCCACAAATTTACAAGGAAAAATGTAACTTCAGATAAATATTTTATTGACTCTGTCAGCTTTGGGGGGCTGTGTGTGCCTGTTTGCATGAATGCGTGCATGTATTAATGTATTGTGTAGTTACAATACTCTGTTCAGGTTGCCATAAGGGAACACCATGGACTTAAACAACAGAAAGTAATTTTCTCATAGTTCTTGGGCTAGAAGTTCAAGACCAAGGACTGGCAGGGTTTGTTTATTCTTAAGCCTCATGCAAGATGGACAGCTTCTTGCCATATTTTCCCATGGTCTTTCTTCTGTGCACACACATCCCAAACGTCTCTTTTTTTTTTTTTTTTTTAAAGGGGAGAAAAAGGTTTATTCTGCTTACACTTCCAGATCACAGTCCATCATTGGAAGAAGTCAGGACAGGAACTCAAGCAGGGCAGGAACCAGGGCAGGAAGGAGCTGATGCAGGGGCCATGGAAGAGTGCTGCCTTACTGGCTTCCAAACTTCTCTTTTATAAGGAGATAATTTGGATGTGCAGACAATTTAGCTATGGCATCTATCACACCATTGATCAGAGTGTCTATTTGGCTGATTCAGTTGGGTATTTTACCATCCATTTCCTCCATTCTGGTAACTCCATGTGTATCCAGCTCAGAACAATGTTCTTGATAGAAAAAAAAAGAACCACAACTTTACCCTAAGAAGAAGAGCATAATTAGATCAAGGGTATACAAGCAGCTGCTGTGCGCCCACACTAGAACCTGCAAACAAACTTCCAAGACCATCACTTCTGTTGAACTAAGGTTCACCCTGACTGCTTCATTTCCAAGAACAGTCATGTTCTGAAGTTAGAGCATGTTATGGAATTCTGTGTTTGGGACATCACATGGACAATTCTATCTTGAAGTCAGAACATATATGAATTCCTGCAGGAAACCTACTGACAGAGTGGGCACCCCATTGACAGAGTGAGGACCCCTAGAACTCACTGTGTGACTTGCAGCAAATGTTTGCTGTTTATGGAGTCTCATGGGGGAGCTTCCCGCACCTTCTAAGTTTAGTTAGTTGGCTTCCAGAATCTTCTGATTCTCACCCCATGAGAGAGTGTTTCAGTTCAGTGAAAATAACAGCATATCATCAGTTACGGAAAACTAGTAACTGAAGGCTTGGATAGCCCAGAAGTTCACATGGGCCGCTGTGCACGTGTGAGGACCAGAGCTTGGGTCAGCAGAACCCATGTAAATGTTGAGTGGCCATGCCAATTGCCTGTAATTCGAGCGTTGGAGGAAAGAGTCAGGATCCTCTGAAAACACTGGCTGGCAAGACTAGCCATGTCAGTGAGCTCTGAGAAGCACTGCTTCAACCAGAGATTAAAGAGAAATTAAGGGTAACTCTGGACCATAACTTCATGCCTCTACTTGCATGGACATGAATGTGCACCAATGTACCTACACACATGCAAACCATGCATATACACATACATACCACATACACATGAAAATAGAAAAGATACTGGTGGTGGCTAACTTAACTGCTCTGATATTTTCATATTATATAACATACTACAATAAACCTTCAGCAGATGCTTTACTCACTGAATCAGTTACTTCTCTGATGAATGACAGATGATGTAACAAAGTCATCCTTGGGTAGAAGTTTCATTCAAACTGCAGAAGGCTCATCACTTAAATATAACCAAAGTGGCTTCAGACTCCAGATTCTAACATTCAAGAAACTATCTCCTGCCACATTTTGGTTGTATTCATACCTGTAGTTCCAGTGCTATGAAGATTAAGGCAGCAGGATCACCATAGACTCCAGTCTAGCCTGGGCTACAAAGTGACTTCCAGTTTGGGCTACATAGTGAGACTCAGCCTCTAAAATACAAGTAGACAACATCAGCACACACATACACAAAACAACCTGTAATCATGGTTTCTTAAAGGGTATTTAACGTACCCTCTTGAAAAACTACTATCAACTTGCTAGCTAGACAGTGTCTGGCTCCTTTTATATACTTACCCTTAAACCCAGAGTGTCAAAGTCCTTCAGGAAGGAGGAAGAACCAGACCCTAATGGGATCAAAGAAGCCTACATGTCAGCCAGCTGTCCCTGAGGTACAGAAAGGGCAAGTTTTAGGGAGGCATTCTTTGAAAGATAGAAGGCAATGATGGGTAGGATGTAGGAATGGTATAATGAGAGAAAGAAAAGAGTGTGGAAAAGCAGAACAGGGGGAAGCCCTGGTGGTATTTGATCAGGAGGGGGCTCATCTGCTAAATCATGATCCAAAAGAACTGGGTTTGGAAGCTGAAGCTAGTAAAACATGGCATGCAGATTAGAGAAACAAGGGGCAGGGTGGAAGTGGAGATTATAGGAGGCTTGAGGACAGGGAACCTCTATCTCCTGCTTCACTGGAGGAGTCTTGTGAGGTCCTACAGATGAAAGGTTCAAACGTCAAATTTAAACCAGAGGTTCAGGTTGCCAAGGGAATTATTGGGGCCAGCGCAAGAGCTGACTTGAAAGCTGATTGGAACTTTTTGAGGACAAGCCAAAGGACTGTCTTAGAGGGACGACTGGCAGTGTTTATAGATATAAAATGGGTCAGAGCTAGCTGGTGCCCCCCCCCAACCCCTGGGGATGGACATTTCAACAGAAGGGAGTTTCCGGGTAATCACAGAGAACAGACTCCAAGGGCCTGAAACAGGGAGAGGACCACCTAGGTCACCACTGGGAACTGAGTAAGCCTTCCTTGCCCAATTGTGTGCTGAGCAGAGGGATGGCCTGTGTTGCAGATACTTCTGAGAGTGGTAAAGATGGCTGTCTCAGTTGCTGGGGATCCAGTTTGATAAGACAGTAAACTTATCACTATTGTCAATAAGAATTAATCTCTTACTACATTCATATGGCAATGAGAGAGCTAGAAACCATTGCCCCAGATAGGCTGGGGTGCCAGGGTGGCATACTGGCTGGCCACCATTCAGCCTTAGCTTTGAAAGTAGAGAGATTCTTTGAAGGAAAGATGAGAAACGGGAGCTGGGGTATGAGATTAAAGCCCTGTGAAAAGGGGGACCTGGTAGGGCTGCTACCATCGGGGAAGCCCTTCTTGAGTTTTGATGTCAATGTGTAGGAATTTGTATGTAAGAATTAAATTTGTAGGAAGAAATAGTGAGTTTAGACAACCCCAAACAGCTAGAACAGCTTTAGTTAATGCCAGAGAGGGCAAGATGTTTAGGACATAAGACTGGAAACACAATGACCAAAGTTCTAAAGAATGCAGATTCTGTGTTTGAAAGTAGGGTGAGGTAGGGAAAGAGAAGGAGGGTTTCCTTAGGGCAGAGTGGGGAAGTTAGTTGATTTCTTAGATAAACTATGGTTGAAACAGCAGTCTGTTTTCTCCTTTTGCAAAGCTAGTGTCTGAGGTCAGGGTCAGCGGCTTTTCTTCTGCAGTATCCAAATGGCTGGCTTCTTGGGACTTTGAGCTCAGTGTAGAGTCTTGGCTTCTGGGTAGAAGTCAGCTATTCCTGTTGTGACTATCTATATTCTATAACAAATAGCACTAATTTTTAGTCTAATGTCTTATTTTTGCAGTAGGCCAGCTGGATTTGGTTTCAAGATGTGAACTGTGTTCAAGTCTATTCCGAATCACAGAAGGTTTGAAAACACTGATAGAAATCCACGATGAGGAGTCCCTACTTAGAACTGAAACACTGTCGTTTGCACCAAAAATGCCAGTGTCAAGAGTAGGGGTTCACCATGCCTACTGTACATCATGTGGTAGCAAATCTGTGTCTACATGGCTAGGAATGGGGGCTGAAGAGCTGGGAGCCGTAGCAGCCGCATCCCCATTAGGATACACAGCTTCTTCTTTCCTGCAATAGTCTCTCTCAGAGCAGTTTCTCCTGACCACTCCTTGAGAAATCTTGCACGCCAGTAGTAGGGGGAAGTCTGTGTGTGACACATGAGTTAACCAGGAGTTTGATTATTTCTTCAGCACAGAGACCATCCACTCCTGGACATCTCAAAGACTAACGCCCAACAGGAGCTTAGTCAAGGGTCAGAGTTACAATCGTTTATTCTCCTCTGGACCTCTGCATGTGGTCATTACATCTAGGTGGGAAGGAGTCAGCAGAAAGACCAGAAGTAAAATTAACACCCTCTTAAGATCTCCAGGAGTGAATACCAACATTTCATTCAATCCTACAAGAAGCACCAAACTCATACACTCCCATTAATATTCAACATTTAACAGGGTCACTTTAGATGAACCTATTGTGCTGCAGTGTTTTCATAGTGATGTTCACAATGATCAAGAGCAAACAAGATTAGTATTTGAGAGCATGATTCAAGGACATGATTCAGCCTAAAACCAGAAGTCAAATATCTACATAACTAAGAAGTATCTATTGCATTTAGGTGGAATTACTGTCTCTGCTTGATCTGGCCGTGCCCTGAGCAAGGTCACTTTGCCAAAAGAAGTAGCTGGAGTGTGTAAGGCCCTCGTACAAGGCAACATCAGCTAGAGTCGTGGATACCTTTTATAAAGCCGACAAAAGAGAGTTCTGTTTACCAAGCTGGAACCCATGCTGCTGCCTCTGAAAGCCCAGCAGGTCCTCATTTCTCTCACAAAACACCATATGGGCTACAGGCTCCAAATTAAGCAACTGAGAGGTCAATGAAGAGGATAAAATTTTAAATTTACCTGAAAGCCTTTTACAGAGCTTATAACACTATTCAAGGGGAAAGCATAGCAGGCAGAGGAGCTTCTGAGGCTTGCTGGGAAAGAGGAAAAACTACATTGACCACAAACATTTTCTGCCTAACCCACAGCGTGTGGCATGCACAGGAGACTTTCAGACATCTAACACAGTCCCCGGTGGGAAACCATCTGAGAAAAAAATGGGCCAAAAAGGTATGGCTTGATAGGGGTGGACATTATAATCTCTAAAGGTCCAGTCTGGCCCCAGAGCAGAGCCAGCCAGCAGGGCAACACGCAGTAGGCAGTACTACCCAGGCAAGTCTGGCCTGAACTAACTGCCAAACCCTTTGATCTTCTGTGGCTTGACATGCAGAAAACACCTGGCTGGGGGTTCTCACAGACATGTGATACAAAGCCCAGGGAAGGTTTTTGTAAAGCTCTGTAGCACCGTGATTGGAGGGATACGAGCACAGTGTTTCAAACCCCATAGGGGCCTGTACAAAAACTGCAGAGTGAAGAACCGTCTCCCAGGGAAGGGTTCTGCCTGAGCCAGCCACCATGGAGGATAAACAGAGTGAGGCAGTCTGCCCTTTGTTTGGAAGCCTGGAAAACTGTCAGGAAGTTGACTGGACAAGAGATGACCCCCACACACACACCTGCTGGCCTCTGTCTCACACCTGTTTCCTGGGTAAAACTGTTACTTTGCCATTGACTTGTTTGCTAAAAGGGTACCCTTGACCTGCTCTCCTGTTGGTTCCACAACATTTTAAGAGCTAAATGAAATGTTCCGTGTGGAATTTGTGAAGTCGGGTCCCTGGAGAAACTTGCCTGAGTTCTTTCCTTTTGCAGCTCCGAAGGTGAGCTTGACAGAAAGTTGATTTGTTGGTGGCCAATTCACTAGCCACACTTAGCAGTTTTGAAGTTTTCTACCTGGAACTAACCAGCACTTCAGAACACCTCCCTCTCCCTGTTGTCCTATATATTCTCTGACCTTAAGGCCACATGATACATGTAAAAGCCTTAACTGGGATAGTCATGAATCCAAGACCTGATAATGCTGGCTTACTGAGACAAAGAGCTATGTGTGGGTCTACGTTGAAAACAACAGAAAGCTCTGCTAAGAGAATTTCATATGTGTCCTGTGCAGAAAAGGTTTACTTTGGAATATGTTGTTCCCGCTTGCTGCACAAACATCAACCTCCTGTAAGCTAACCCATCCTTGTATATGTTGTTAAGTCATGATGAGCCAGCCGGATGAGTAACTCATACTGCTTTAAAGTAGAGACGCATGAAAACCCTCCAGCCATGACATCAGAGCAAGAAGAAGATGGGAAGCAGCTGTGGAGGTTTTTGGAATGGCCTCAGTAGCTGTGCTACTGACAAACTCATCTTCGGACAAGGAACCCAAGTGACTGTGGAACCAAGTAAGTCATTTATTTGTCTGGGTTGGGAGCTAAGGGATCTTCCACCTACAGAGCTTGGAAGTATGAGGAGATGTGAAAGGAGTAATATTCGCATCCCTGGTAATCCGGTCATGTTGAGGAAGGTGCCTGGGAAGAGGTGGACTCTGGTTAGCTCCTCCGTACGACTAGGGTTGTCTATTTAAATTAGGCTTTGGGGGATTTGGGGGAAAAAATACCATGCATCTCAGAAGAACCTGAGAGAATTATGCCTGCTCTACAGAATCAAGTCAAACTATAGAAATGACAGAATGGGACAGCTCAGCAGAGTCAGGATGAATGTGTGCTCAGGTGATCAATCCTATAGCAATGGCTCTAGATTTAAATAATGCTGACCTTCCATAGGCCAGACATCTGTTCCTGGGACAGTGCAGAATGAAATCAGTGTCCTGATCATGGAGCATGAAGTCAGCATAAGTAGACTTTCCCTACAAGTGTGTCAGTCACCACAGTCCTCCATGGAAGGAAAGTGTCCAGACACCAGACACTCGTGTCTGTTTGGTCAAGCTGCAGACAGAAACCGTTACTAGAGAGAAATAAGGATGGAGCAGTGTGGTTCCCAGTGAGACCACACCCAAGTCTGCTGGAGCTCCCCTAAGGGACTTTCAGAATCCGTGTTCCTAGCTAATCCTAAGGCAGTCACACTAATGGTGATGAACAGCATATTCTATACAAAATGTGTCAGTCATACTGAAAGTGTTGAGTGTACGCCATACAAAATGTGTCTATTAGAATATCATTTCAATTGCCATCTTAATTCAACAGTTTCTTGCTATTAAAAAAGGATGGTCTTTCCCACTTGGTAGAAGCTGCCAATTACTGCAGTCAGGTAGTAGATATGGACCCTAAGCCAACGATCTAGTAAACCAGCAAGGTCAACTCCACTGCAAGGTCCTAAAAACGTTAGTGGTAAGCCCTGCTGTTCACCAGCCCAGCTTCTAGAAGAGCAACAAAGCTCTCTGCTCTGCTGCTTTGACTTTCCGCTTGCTTTCCAAGGTTAAGAGAAGGCCTGTGGATTTAAACGAAGAGGTCAGGAGGGTCCTGGGTGTGAGAAGTGAAGGAAGCAATGGATCTGGAGCCAAGAAGGGAGATCCAAGTCTGGGGACACCTTCAGACCCTCTACGAGCACCTATTGTAGAGACGCAGAGCAAGGGAGAGACAGACCTGAAGCTAGAGGAACAGTGAAGTAGGGAAACTCAAGTTTGCCATCATTGGGAAGAGTTTGTAAAGTCAAGCAACTCAGACTTTTGCCTTTAAAATTTTCTTTGACTTTGAAACATCTCACTAAAATAACAGCATGTCCCCCACTCCCCGTGAGGTAGTGACCAATTTCCCTAATCTCCCTTTGTTCAAGGAGCTCTTCCTAATGAGTTAACTTGCTCTGATCTACTGGTCCCATGTCCTCCCAAGTGTAGAATAGCAAAAATCGCTTCTCAAATCCATATGCCTTAAAGTTTCCTTTTAATTATATTTTAACTTCAAAAGTGAATGAACTTAAGGAAAATGATTTGGCAAACTGCGGCAGGTAGATATGACCCTTTTCCCCCTCCAAAGAAAGAGATGTGATTAATTGAAGTTTGCCAGACACCCAGCCGGGGCATTACATTACTCTTTGAGCTAGAAAAGCTAAAGAGCATCTAGGGGGTAGGATCCAGAATAGTTTTAAATAGCATCTTCCTTTTTAACCAACCAGCGCTGGACTAATGAGCTACAGCTGCAAACAGGGCCTTTGTCTTATCTGAAGCCAACTTTCTTTTGATTCTTTCTTCGGGAGCCTCTTTCAAGCTCTTGCTTGCAAGGTTCCCAGGAAGCCCCACACTAACCTATCAGATCTATACACAGCAGCAGATCCCACTGGGTAGTCTAACCTACCGTGGAGAGTAAACCTGGGGAGACCATGCAATAAGTCACCACCATGTAAACGCGTGCTCGACAGTGTTCAGGGCAGGAGTCCCCAGAAGGGTCATGGTCCTCAGGAACATCAGTCTAAATGAAGGTGTCTGTAAGATGCCTCACAGTGCTCTCTGTTATTGTATACCAGCCTTATGTCACAATTTTGCTTGGGGGGGGGGGGGGGGGGGGGGGGTGCTTAGCTTATATCAGTTGCAGAGTGCAAATTAGTTATCACTCTGTTTTTGCAAACCAGGAAAATGAATCCAGGAGGGGGGTTGCCCAAGATCACACAGCTTAGCCAAACCCTAATTTGAATCACCTGTGTGGTTCCATCGTCAGTGCTTTGAAAGGTCCCTGCTGTTCTGCCAAGCTGTACCTGCACACATGCAGCGTTCATCCCCCTCACAACAGCCACCCCCTCAGGACTCTGTGCTGTTTTCTTTCCAAACACCATTTTCAACTCCTCCCTCACCAAGAAAGGGCTCCTTCCCCCATCTCCACACCAACCCTCTCATGAAGCAGAGGGTGGGCTCTCACTCAGGCTACAGATTTAGAGCCTCAGAGTTCCTAAGACAGAAAGGCCAGACAATTAGTCAGAATGTCTGCCTGACCCACAAGAGGTCTGCCTAACTCTCTTATTCCTCCCAGTCACTGGCTCTTCAACAGCTCCTCTCCCCCATTTCTTTCTCATAAGCATCTCCCTGAATGGAGTCTTTACACATGCAGTTCTCTCCTTAGAGCCATTTCCCACCAGGGACTGGTATAGCTTTCTCCCAACCCCTGTTTAGAAATGTGAGGCCTTCCCAACTGACCCACAAAAACCTCTTCTTCCACTCTATTATTTATAGGCCTTTTGTCTTTCTAAAACTGTCTGTGGATTTATTATCTATCTCTCTTGGTCCATGGAGATAAACACGTTAAGATTTACTTTCCACAAAGACATTTAAGACACTGACTGTATTTTGTTACATAAATGATTCAGTCCATCAGAGGACACCTCTGTTGTGGTATACCAAAATGGAAGCATGCTAGCAAACTGCAGCACCAAAGCAGAGCCCTGATCCTCAGCCCAGGGCATGACACTGTCCCCTGTGCCAAGCACTATTTTAGGTACAAGGCTTCAGCACAAAGAGAGCAGATCAAAATTCTTACTCTGAAAAGACAAATGACACAAGGTAAATGTACTATAGGTTGCAACAAGCAAAGATCCAAGAAGTGGGATAAAAGGCACATGCAGAAAGGACTCGGGTGTGGCTTTAAACAAGAGGAGTCTCACTGGAAAGGTGGCATTTGACATGGCTGAGTAAATCCTTCTGCTTCCCAAAGGAATGGGACTTCCAGGCAAAGGGGACATGGGCTCTCTGGAATGTGTGAAGAATGGTCTGGGGGACTATATGTCGGAACAAAAAAGAGTGCCAGGGAATGAATTTGAAAGGGAGACTGAAGAGATGGTTTAGTTGGGAAAGTGCTTACTATGCAAGTAGGAGGACTTGAGTGCAGATCTCCAGAAGCCAAAAAGCTTGGCTTAGTGGCGCTTGCCTGCAGTCCTAGTACTGGGGAGGCAGGAAGATCCCTGGATCTCACTGGCCACATAGTTTTGCCTAATCAATGAGCTAGCTCCAAGTTCCATGAAAGATTCTGGCTTAAAAAAGTAGACAATGATGAAGATAGGGGTGTGTGTGTGTGTGTGTGTGTGTGTGTGTGTGTGTGTGTAAAAATAACACACATTCATATATCTGCAGAATGGGGCAAAGACAGAGACACAGATACAGAGAAACTAAGCAGGTAATGAAGGTGGGGGGGGAGGGTGGTTTATAAGCTATTGTAAGGAGTTGAACTCTAATTTGAGAGGGAAGCCTAGAGAAGGGAGTGGAGATCATAACTGACTTGGAGAATGGTCAAGGAAAACAGAAACACCCCAGTCTTCAACTGTAACCCTAGGAAGGGAGCACCTTTGTCATGCCAAAGGACACCAACAGTGAGATTTCCTCGCCCTCTGCCACTGCTCCAGCACTCCTGCCAAGGCTGAACTCTGCTCTTACTGAAATTATATCTCTCCTGCTTCAAGTAAAATCCCTCTTCCCTCAATTTAGACCTGATAAAATTCTAAGAATTACATTGGTACTTGTGGCTTACAGAATGCCTTATACTTGTTCTCCCATTACCTTATAATTTACCAATAGACAAGGCATCTCTTCATTTTAAAAGAGAGCAGATAGCCCCCCCCCCATTTCAGAATGATCATAATCACCAAGGGACCGACTCGTTCACCACAGCTAAGACCCACCCTTCATTTTAGTGATTCTCAGAGTATTTCAGTTTTCTGTAGGTTCTAAACTGGCTTGAAAATGTATAGTCCCTCCTTGGTTTTTTTGGCTGGCATGCGAGCAATCTCATGAAGAGATATTTTACATATAACAGAGCTAATTTAACTTTCATGTCTATGCACAAGTATGGCATTAAAGTTTGCTTAAAATGTGACATTCATGAACCTGTAACTCCCATGGATGAGGCTTCTGATACTATTATGCATTAGAAAGTACAGCTGCTGTACACTCTTGGTAATGACACAGTGCTCTGACTACACTGATGCAGAATTTGTAAAAGGTCAGGCTGAGTGAAGTCCCAGGGGAGCTTTGCCACACCTTCATGTTGCCCAAAGCTTAAGAACCACGGCTCTAGGACCAGCATTCTACTCTATGTTATCACTGAATAAATGATGAGGATGATGATGAGGATGAGGATGATGGTGATGATGATCATGATCATGATACCTCCTTGCCAGTCTACATCCCTTGTCTCTCCATCAGAGGACAAATTTTGTTAAAATGTAACACGAGGAAAGCTTGGGTTCCCACATGACACAGAAATTCTCTTCTGTTTGTCTTGAAGGACAGTCTCTAGGAGAAATGAGGCCAGTGGGACAGAAAATCCTGTCCAGTGGATCTCACAGTTTGCCATCTGAAGCTAGTGTTTCTGTAAAAAGAAAAGCAAATTTGTTCTGGATTAGATTTACCAGCGGAGGGAAAAACATTGATCTTTCTCAGAGGGCTTTGTCTATCTAGAGGTTCAATCATGTAACCTGTTTTCTTATTCTTTGACCACTGTTTTTAGGCAATATCTTTGTTACCTGTTTTCCTCAGTCACCAGATCTGTCTCAAGTTACTGAAAACTTCCTCCAGCCCGGGGGGTGGGGGGGTTACTCAGGCCTGATTTGAGGATCAAGGACTAATTTTCTGATAAAATGGAGGGTGGGTTTGAGCTTCCACTAGCCTTCTGGATCTTATGTTCCTCCTGGCAAGGCTTCTTTGTTCTCCAGAAAATTGCTCAATGCCTGTGCTCTCACCACATACTGCTCCATACCATGGCTGCTGTACTCAAAGGCAATGGTCAAGAGCTGGGAGCTCCACACCGTGGCTGCTGTCCTCATAGGCAGTAGTCAAGAGCTGGGATGAGGAATTTCAGTTCCTTTTCTTTGGCAACTCCATAATATCACTGAACCCTAATTTCTTATGGTTACCTGAAAGAGCTCAAAGAAACCTTCTGGCTGGTACACAATATGATGCTCACAACATCCCAATTAATTCTTGGACCAAATTTGACAGGGAATTCAGGAAAGTCCAATGTTGTGAATATCTTGTGACCAACCGAAATCCTGTGGTTTTGTGAAAAATAGCATGGAAAGAGACTCAACTTTGTGTGTCTATCAACCTACAAATGATCATAGAGGTTCACACAAATGACTGCTAATGCTACTTCCAGTACTAGCAGCCATTTCTCTGGCTCAGTGAATGGAAGTTGTGCTCTTGAGGGCTTAGGAAAGAGGCCCAGACACACTTGCTATCTTTACCTTCCGTGACAGCATCTGTAAAATGGACCAAATAATGCCAGTTCATTAAGTTGTTTGCAATGTCTACAAAAATACCATAGATATCAGTGTTTGTTAAGTTGTATAAGGTTTTGTTATGAATGGTAATTTTACATACTTAACTATGAATTGTTGGACAGACCCAACCCTCCTAAGTTAGTGGCCCTTGACCAAGAGCGCTTTGCCCTTCCTTGTCCAGATGATGTATGACCTGGTGGTCATTATCTTGCTTGAGTCTTCCTAGAACTATTTCTGCTCATGATGGCCATTTAGCATTTCAGCAAAACCAACACAATCCGTTCCTCTTAGGGAAAATGAGATCGTCAGCAAAATCTAAGGATAAGAAATGGCAGATTGAGGAGCTAGTAGCCAAAAGCCTTGGGGCTTCCCTAAATGTCAACATTCGGAAGATAAAAGAAGCTAAACAGCCTGCAAAGTACAAGGCTTAGCTCTGAAAAGGCTTCACAAGATTCTGTTCCTCAAGCCACCCTCATGCTGATCCACCAACACTATCCACAGATGAGGCAGATTGAAAGGGATAAAGAGCAAAGAATTCAACTGAGGTCTAAGTTAGTGCTATGACAGTATAGCTTAGCTATGGAAGTGGGGATCCACTCATCATGGAACCTTAGAGAAGCACCTTAGAGCAGCAATTCTTAACTTGGGGGTTGTGACCCCTTTGGGGGTCGAATGACCCTTTTGCATATCAGATAGTCTGCATATCAGATATTTACATTATGATTCATAACCATAGAAAATTACAGTTATGAGCTAGCAATGAAATAATTTTGTGGTTGGGGGTATCCCACAAAATGAAGAGCTGTATGAAAGGGTTACAGCATTAGGAAGGTTGAGAGCCACTGCCTTAGAGTCAATAACACAGTGGAGATAAATGAGGCTTCTCAGGAAATTAGGGGTGGGTCTAAATTTGAAATTCATTACTTGTTACAATGAATTAGAATAAAATTCAGGACAAATGTATTAGATCTTTCTTAATAAAATACTCTACGCATGATTGAAAACTCTATCGTGAAGTTTAAGAAGAATAACTTTTCTACAACCACCTTGAAAAGCCATAGGATAGGTTTCTGGTTCTGGCCTTCTGATCAGGAACTAGGACTACAGAAGCTCCAGATGAGAAGAGTCTCTCAGAGTAAGAATTGTAATAGTGTTGTAAGAAGGGAGGTTAGAAACAAGGAAAAGAGACGAAATAAGGCATTAAATCTATCTATCTATCTATCTATCTATCTATCTATCTATCTATCTATCTAATCTTGGTTTCTTTTCTTTCTTTCATTTTTCTTTGAGAACTTGCATTAAACCAGCAAGGCTGGCCTCAGATTAACTGATGCCCAAGATCCCATGACAGCCAGGGTAAGCCTTACCTCTCCTGTAAGCCCTGAAGCTGGAGGCTCTGCACAGGCACCAGGAACTCATATCTCAGAAAAACACAGACACTGACTCCAGAACAACTGGGAAGTGATGGTGTTCTCCGGAAAGCATCATCCACTGGTAACCCAGGGTTTCAAACTCAGGGTTCAGTGGTTTAGCTACCAGCAGTGAAACACTGGAGCCAAGCTAAAGACCAACAGTCTTTCTAATGGCTCAAAATTCCAAGTCCATTGGGGAAGCCATTATGTCTTACATGATGACATGTGGGTTTTTCTCATTCTAGAGGAAACAAAGAAGTGGGAAAGGTACATGAAAGTGGAAACCCTGACAGTCCTGAGTGACTACTACTGTCAGCTTGGTCTCTGACTCTCAGAAGATAATAAAAACTTGCAAAGGTTCTCCACTGCCTATTGCTACCAGGGAAACAGTGGGATTTGTTAAATTTTCTTATTTCTAAGGAGACAAACACCAGAGCAACCAAGAGAAGGAGGGAAGCAAAATTATGTTATAGCCGATTGCAGTCTGATTGATGTTTGGTAAACTGCAGCTGAGCAAAAAGTACTATGTTTCATTTTCTCTTTAAATCATTTCCACTTGAAATTCAGAATTATCTCCTATGTTAAGAGTCAAATCTTTAAGGCTGAGCCTTTGGGAGTCTTGGGGGAAAGGAGGTTGAAGAAATAAATCTTTACTACCTGTTGGAACACTGACCACACTTCCCTGTGATCTTGTACTTTCTTCTTTAGTTTCTACCTGCAGTGGTAGAAGTCAATATTATATGTGAAGCAGCTCAGGTGCAGAAAGTGGGAACTTCAAATCAGGTCTTCAATTCTGAAAGCTTCAACTTCCAGTGATGGTCCTCCATTACTGTCATTCCCTTTTCCGTGGTTCTAGCTCTAGTCCTTGAGTTTGGTGATGGTATCATGTGGTCCACACAGTCATGATGATTACTATGCATTCCTCAGGCTTGTATCTGACTCCAGAACCAGAAGAAATTATAGAAGGAAACTAAATAAGGACAACAACACAAGGATTGGCCTGTCTGACCCACAGGGATGATACAGCACCAATGGGATCTTGCCAACCACAAGTATTTGTTACTCAACCTTCACTTCCTTGGCTCTCTTCTAGGTTCAGTAATTAGAAAGCAAACTCATGAAACTCACTCTGAATGATGGGGAAAATAAGACTCAAATCAAAATATACTGTTTGTGGTTCAAGCGAGGGACCTAGAGTATGAGAAGACGATGTTTCTAAGGCCTCCTCATCTTACCTTTCAGTCAGTAAAAAATTGAGTATTCTATCTCGGTATCCAGTTACTGTGTTTTTCTTGAAGGCCTTCTCAATAAATTGGGAGTTAAATTTTGCATGTTGAAGTCAGCTGTCTGTCACCCTCTCTTGCTTTGCTTCAGCCCTATCCCCTCATCTCTTAGATGGAGACGTTGTGTTCACTGCTTTCTTATCCAAACATTCAGCTACTATCAGCTTCAAAAGAAAAGGACAGGCTGTGTACTTGGCCTCCTGACTCATCAAGGACAACTTTGCAGTTCTCTGAACTGTAGCCTCTATAGGCTGAGTTGCAGGCTGAGAGGCAAGACACAGATGTTCAAGCCCAGACCCAGGGCTAGCCCCAGACTGGTTATCTGTAAAGCAAGATTATAATGTGCTCCTGGGACACCCGACAGATGTTTTTTGGAACTGGCATAAAGCTCTTTGTGGAGCCCCGTAAGTTGATTTTTTTTTCTATATTTCTATGGATAATTTGAATCCTGGAACTAGAGCTACCATCCACCTTCTATTACAAATTATAGCTAATAGATTCACTTACGTCTCAGAGTTAGAGTAGAACAGAAGGAAGCAGGCCAGGGTGAAGACACTGAATTTCTAACATGCTTCTGTTACTACTTTCATTTTTAAATATATAAATATTAAAACTCTAGTCCTTGTTTATTTCTTAAATCTACAGATCAAGCTAGAAAATACAAAGAAATCTTTTTAAAATTACACTAATAAATGTATCACAAGGGGAAAGGGAGGCAGTCATAGGGGGTGCTTGGGCTCAAATTATTCACTTCCGGCACATGCCTTTGGCTGAGCTAACTAGTCTGCATGCCTCCTTATAGAACACAGATATCCTATAGCTTGGAAGGCCTCCAAGACAGGTGGTCCGCCAAGTCAGAACAACCAGGCAGAACAAACTTTGGGGCTTACGTGCAATGCCATACTGGCAAAGAGCCTTGAAATTCCGAGTGACATTTATAATAGATGTCACAATTCTTAGAGAAGCAGTAGGATGTTCTGTGTGGTTCTATGACAGATAATATCTAAGTTTGTAAGTCATAAAGAACATTTAGAAAGGATGTTGTCTTCTCTTTGTGTTGTTTCCCAGCAGGTAATTTTAGCATTGTATGAGCACTCATAAGAGGAGAATGTATGAAAACAAGTGGTTTTGTCCAAGCAAATATACCTGGAAAAGCATTGAAATATAGTTATATATTTGTGGAATAACAAGAGGCTGTTCTCAAAAGATAAACATTAAAACGTTTCACTTAAAACTTATTTTTAAATATTTGTTTAAATCAAATACAGAATAGACTAAGTTCTATAGGACAACTACATGGAGTACATTCCACTTATTTAAAAAGGAAAGTCCAACTTAAGCCAGATACCTGTTTTCTTTAGTTACCATGACAAGCAGACATCAATGAATTGACTGAGTAAATTTTTCTTTCAATTGTTTTAAACATATGGATCTTAACTTACAGAGATTGAGAGAACATTTTACTAAATCAATGCACTATGTTCAATTTGAAAACCTGACTAATACTTTCAAAGGCTCAGCATGTGCATTCATGAACTTCTTCAAACATCCATCTTGCTAGTCATATTATAATATTCATATTATTCAGAAATGATCTCTCTAGCCCAAGATGATTATTGATGATAGCTTCTTAATGAGTTTTAAAATCCACACAAGCAGCCGGGCCCAGAAGCACACACTGTACTATTGGCACTCAGGAAGCTGAGGCAGGAGGATTGAGAGTGTGAAGTTAGCTTTAACTACTTAGTGAGACCCTGTCTCAACAAAGATCCAAGCAAGCCTTCAGTGCCCAACTTATTGAGATTGGATTGTACTCTTGAGTAACTGATAAGGGAGGGTTTTGAGTTGGCTTTGGTTACTTTGGTGGGTTCGTTTTGTTTTGTTTTGTTTTGTTTTAACAAATTTCTAACTCCTAACTCTCTTGAAAAATCAACCACAATGCATCTCGGGCCACAAACAGGATAATGAAGATGAGATACCAGGCTTCTGAAAGGAGGGGCAAGTGATGAGGAGTTGTGGTTTCCAGCCGTTAATGCTGGGGTTATCAGTTTTGCTGTCAGCAACTTCAGTGTGTAAGAAAACTAAAAAGGAAAGATTTTCTCAGGAGGGTTGAGAGCAGATAATTCTAAGAAACCCTTTAAAAGAAAAGAAAAAGAAAGCCAGTCTTGTCTAGAGCCAGAGCCAAAATAGTCAGAATCTTAGGAATTAGTCTTTTGCCCTGAGTGCCAGAGCAGATCCCAATCTTTCATATAAGCTTCTTGGTGGAGGAAAAACTAGAGAATGTACTCATGAGGAAGTCTTCTCTGAACAGCTTGTTCTCTTAGGATATCCCTGATCTGCCCTGATCCAATTCTACTGTGGAGAGCAGCAGACACCTTCTCATCAACAGTCACCCCTCTCAACCAATCTGGCCAGTTGATTTGGTTATAGTTTCACTACCATGGACCCCATCACTAACACTCAAACCCAGACTCTGGACAAAACCTTTAAAATGTCCATCTATTTCTACTTGCACATGCATTACCAAACCTTTCTGTTAAGTGAGACCTGTTGCCTTGACCATAACCCATGAAAGATACATTGTAGCTCAACATAGTTCTCATTTGATACCAACTCTTTTTCAATAAATACTAAGGTCGGTGTTCACAAGGAAAGTTACTATTGAAAGTCGGAAATGAAAGGTATCATTAGACATCTGTTCACAGGTCGGCTGTCGTTCCCGATTGTGTGTAAAATAAGGCTCCTTCTTTTGCAGTTATTTAAAGATAATACAGAAGCCAAGTCTCTGAGAACATAAAATATATCACAGTTCAGGAACTTCAGTCAGGCATTTGTCTTTCTCAAAGCATCAATATTTCCAGTTTTAAGGAAATGGGGAGAAAGTACATACCTAGATTAGTGGTAGGTTCTATTCAAAGCAAGATGTGAAAGAAGGGGAGGCAGGTAGAGGATCCAATTCTGGGACTAATATTCATTCCATAGCCCCTTTTAGAATAAAACAAGAAATGGGCTTAGCTCATTTTTTTTATCTACAAGTACTTTCAGAAAATGGTTGTTATACTCTGATGGTATGTGCCTACAATTCTAGTACTCAGGGGATGAAAACAGAAGAATCACATGTTCAAGGTCATCCTTGTCTATATAGCAAGTTCAAAGCCAGTCTGGGATGCATGAGACCCTGTCTCAAAAGAAACAACTCAAAGAAAATAGCAAATACATATATATATATATATATATATATATATATATATATATATATATATATCAGCACTTAGGAGACTGAGACAAAAGGATTAAGGGTTTGAATACACAGACTGGAGAAATGGCTCAGTGGTTTTCTTAACCACTGACTGCTCTTCCAGAGGTCCTGAGTTCAATTCCCAGCAACCACATGGTGGCTCACAACCATCTGTAATGGGATCTGACACCCTCTTCTGGTATGTCTGAAGACAGCTACAGTGTACTTATATACATAAAATAAATAAATAATTCTTTTTTAAAAAAAAAAAAAGGTTGAATACAGCCTGGAATACATATAAAGATTATCTCAAAACAAACAAACAAAAAAATTACTCAAATAAAAGTGTAGTCTGGCCCTTAAAAAAAGAATCGGGTCCACCCAAATGGAGATAAATCTACCGTTTACTTTCAGTGGGATCTCTTCCAGTCTATAAACAGGGAAAACATCCTATAATAGTCTCAACATCGCCATCCTCTAGTTTGAATTGACTATGCAGACCTTTTTAGAAGTCTGTGCTTTTAATTGGCATAATGCAAAATAGGAGCACATTGAAGCCAAAAGACAAAACTGAATATTATCCTCAGAAATAGTGTCTACCTCACACGAGATACAGTCTGTCCTTGGCCTGGTGTTTGCATTCACCAATGAGACAAGACTGGCCGGCCAGCAGGCCCTGAGGATCTCCTGTCTTGGAAGCTGCCTTCCCAATGCTGAGATTACAAGCACATGCCACCATGTGCAGCATTTTTATGTGGGTTTTGGAAATCAAACTCAGGTCCTCATGCTTACAGAGCAAGCATTTTACCAGCTGAGCATTTTGAGGGTGTTGCCTTTGATTTTAATTTAGTTTGGTTTGGTTTGAGATAATATATCACGTAGCCGAGGCTGGGCTGGTACTCAAGGATAACCTAGAGCTCCTCATCCTCTTGTCTCCATCTCTCTACTGTAACATATGGTATATTGAAGTATGATGGGTCTATGCCATGCATAGGGATCACACCCAAGGCCTCGGCTCTGGAAACTTCTCTATAGATGTTATACCTCATCCCTCCTCCAATCTTATCTTATTTCAGCTCCTAATTAGAAGTCAAATTAACTACCCCTTCTTTCTTCCCACCTTGTCCACACTTCCATGAAATGCTATCAAGGATACAATACTACTAACAAGCTATAGAAGGTTCTAGATTCTAACCAAAGCCTGTTTAATTCTCATTGGGCTGCAAACTATCATCTCAGTTGACTATATTTTCAGAAAGCCAGCCTCCTGCCAAACCATCTGTTTTCATCATGAAAAACGGAACAAATGTTGCTTGTCTGGTGAAGGATTTCTACCCCAAAGAGGTGAATATAAGTCTCAGATCATCCAAGAAGATAGTGGAATTCGACCCTGCTATTGTCATCTCCCCCAGCGGGAAGTACAGTGCTGTCAAGCTTGGTCAGTATGAAGATTCAAATTCTGTGACTTGTTCAGTTCAGCACAACAGTGAAATTGTGCACTCAACTGACTTTGAACCCTCTGCAAATTCTTTCGGTAAGTATCTAGCTTAAAGAACTGAAGCTAATAAGTTGGGCAAGCCAGAAGAAAGAGAAGCGAGAGATATGAACTCGGAGTGGATAACTTTTGATTTAGCATTGTGCTAGTAAACAACAACAACAATAACAATAATAATAATAATAATAATAATAATAATAATGTGCTAGTCTCTGGCTAAGAGGAATATGCTTTGCATCTCTCCTCTTGTTTAATCCCCACCCCTCATCTTTACCAACCACTGTCCTTTTCATATAAATGTCTGGCACCAAAGGGTACCATTTAGTCCAACACAAAGGCCAATATTCCACAAGGTGGCTGTCTCATCACAGGATTAGAAATCCTTGCCCTACCTACAAGTTACAGATCATCTTAATGCTGTACTGAGGATGCCAAAAAGGTCCCAAACCAAAGGAATCCTGTCTGAATAAACAGCTGCGTGAGCCTCTTGCTCTCAGTTTACTGACCTAGAGTCTCCTCCTTTGGTTTCTTGGTTGTTATTATCATCTTGACCACTGATGTTTCTTCCAGATGATATAAAGCCAACAGAACCTGAAAACGACACACAAATTTCAGAGCCTTGCCATGGCCCAAGAGGTTAGTTCAAATCCAGAGGTTAAAACAAATTCTGTTGTTTCTGTTGTTGTCACCTGGGACCTGAAAGCATCAAATTCAAAAGAAAAAATACACACACACACACACACACACACACACACACACACACACA
>JADRCD010202129.1:0-16387 GCA_019843815.1 Montemys delectorum | reverse complement strand
GTTTCTCTGTGTAGGCCTGGCTGTCCTGGAACTCATACTGTAGACCAGGCTAGCCTCGAACTCAGAGATCCACCTGCCTCTGCCTCCCAAGTGCTGGGATTAAAGACATGCATCACCATTGCCCTGGTGAAGTATATCTTCAAACTTGTCTGGGAGACTGGACAGATGACTCAGCAGTTAATAGCACTGGCTGCTCTTGCAGAGGATCCAGGTTCAATTCCCAGCACTCACATGGCTCACCATCAGCTGCAACTCTACTCACTAGAGCTGGCTGCAGCTCCCTCTTCTGGCCTTTTGAGGCACTGCATGCATATGGTACACAGACATGCATGCAGGTAAGCATACAAGGAAACACTCATACAAGGAAGACGAAAATAAAATCTATTTCTAAGGTTCTGAGTAAAGCAAGGACTCCCGTACTGGTTAGATGGCGCCTTTCCTATGTGGTGACCATGTTAAGTGTCCTCTTACGACCTTTTGTTATTTTGACCATGTGAAGTACTCCCTCTGTGAGCTATTTTCACATCTTACGAGCGTGACCATTAGCAAAATTTTTCGCCTCAGCGTAGAAAAGGAAATGACCTCCTACTTTTTCCACACATAGTCTCCACAAACATGGTGCCCCTCCTGGAAGCCACAGCCAGTATCTGAAGAAAGGCTCTATGGCTCAGCAGTTCAACTCAGTCCCGAATTCCTCTGGCTAATTGTTTCCTCAGCACTGTCAAGTTGAGAGCTCCCTCAGTCTGCAGAATTAAATGGTTCCCCATCAGCATCTGCTGAGCTGGCCCAGGCCATTCATTGAACACCTTTTCCAATCACAGCATACCTGTTTCTAACACCAGCTGCTCGTTTTGGGCTTTTCTTGCATCTTTATTTAAATAAGATGTCTCTTAAAGCCGCAGGGCTGCAGCCAGGCTTTGGAAGGCAGAAAGGCTGTCTTTAATTTTCCTCACGAGCTGAGAATGGTCGTCAAACAACTTTGGTTCAAAGTAAGTAGAAGCCGCCAGCCTTAAGTGCTGTTGTTGAAAGAGGCGCCCCTTCCTGTCCGTCTGTTCTGTGTAAACATTCCTTTCCTTAGGCTTTTGCCTCCATTGTTCTGTGTTTATATTGTCACAGATCCCTGTTCTGGGGCACCTGAGGCCCCAAGCAAGTTACCAATTAAGCGGATGGAGAGCACCAGCAGTGGAGCCAGCGCACCGTGTTCGACTCCCACCCTCACCCTGCGTCTGTGGATGGCCCAGGCCAGTGTTTTTCTGTGTTCGCCTCACTTTCTTCTGAACTGTGAGGATGGTAGTAGTTCACTCAGTCTGGACAAGCTGACAGACGTGTTCTTAGAACAGGACCTCGAACAAACACATCCTCACTGTCCTGCCTGACCAGTAGACGAGGGCTACCTGTTGTGTCTGAAGCCTGGTCTATGCTAGGTGTCACTACCAAAAGGCCTCGTGTGTCTGTTCCTCTTTCCTCTCAAGGTCTTCATTATTAGAAAAACTGCTTCTTCTCTTTGTTCTGTCCTTAGCATTTATTCATAACTCTTTGTTCATTTTCTTTTCTAAGCCTACCCATTTATGACAAAGGAACTTTTTAAAATTGTACTTTTGAAGTATGAAGGAAGGGCCAATCTATAGGAAATTTCTTATAAGAGTCTGGCCAGGCGATGGTGTGCACGCCTTTAGTCCCAGCACTTGGGAGGCAGAGGCAGGCGGATTTCTGAGTTCAAGGCCAGCCTGGTCTTCAGAGTGAGTTCCAGGACAGCCAGGGCTACACAGAGAAACCTTGTCTCGAAAAACCCCCCCAAAAAAAAAAAGAGTCTGTGTAGAGGAACATGGTAGATCTTGCCTGCACTGGAAGGGGGTATAACTGCACAGGCAGACATGTAGGAAGGAGTGCTCGGTGGCCCTCAAGGACAGCAGAATGTCTGAGCCCATCAGGGGTTGTCTGCTCAGCTGACATCTCCTTTGTCCTGTGAGGTGCCACCGATAGATAATTATGAATGTAACTCAGGCCTCTGGTTAGACGGTATTGTTCCCTTTCTGAGTATCTTTTAGACTGATGCAAGATATCCTCCTCTTGCTAGAGACAGGGGTTTGCCAGCCTGCCCAGGACCACTGGTGGCCACTCAGTGTCCAGCAGTTCGGAGATGGTAAATGCTTGTGGCTTCCACGAGCCCCAAGTCCTGGGGTGCTGAGCAAAGCTCTAAAGTTCTGTGTGACTGGATCTCGTGCTCTAAAGTTCGGTGTGACTGGATCTCATGTAGACACCTTAGTCTACAGGAAGGATGAGAAGGCTTTCCTCTGTCTCTGTAAAATTCTGAGAAGCTCAGATGCTGTGGTGGCTCACACCAGCGATCACATGACACAAGTTTTCAGTCACAGGTGGAATGCTAGACAGAGAAAGCAAGCTGGTAAGACCCAAACCCAAGGCACGGATATGCCCAGGCTGCGTGTTAGAATGCTGAGTACATCAGAGCAGGAAGCCCACCATTTAGATAATGAAGCCATTAAAGTGTTCATACAGGCTATGTCATCCTGTCCCTTCCTAAGGACCTCTGCAAAACATTTGACTAGTTATCCTTGAAACTTTCCAGAATAGTTTGGGAAAAACCCAGAATGATAACCAGAATGGAATTCTGAGATCCATGCAGATTATACACCACCTAGACAAGAAAACAAACAAACAATCAAAAAGGAAAAACAAAAACCTATGCTTCATGCCTCTGACGGACAGCCAGGTCAAGCCAGGCACATCCACCCTGACATGCATAGCATTTCTTTCATAATCTCTAAAAAGCAGACCAATTAAAGTAACCAAACTCTCTTCACTTTTGGGTTCCACTTTTTCCTGGTCATCTGTATGTACTGTGGTCTCAGTGGCACGTGCTGGGTGGAACTTGCTGATTGCTAGCTTTGGCCTGGTGCCCTGTGCATTGCTACCTGCTAACTGGGGAGGACTTGTGGCTCTTAGAGAGCAGGGCCTTAGTCCATCCATTACTGCCCCTGAACAGTGGAACATAACAGATACATACACGTGAACTGTTGTATATTATCTTACCATCTCCTTATAGTTAGGAATGAGGAAGAAAGTAGGTTCATTTTACTGATGTGAAAACAGTTTGTGGGTCTGTATGCCACCTCGCTGCTGGGGTGCTGGCAGCCACTCGGGGAGACTAAACACAGGGGCTCTTTGCTACATTCCTTCTTCTCTGCCACTGGGTGTTGGTGATATCTGCTCAGGGAAGCAAAACACCGCCTAAGATGGGTGTCCCAACCTGGTGTGGACTGGGCCGAGGCTGTGGCTTCCCAAACTCTGGAGGGCCTAGACACGACTCTGCGGACCGAGGAGGAGCCTTCTGTGGGGGACTTAGGTGGTACAGATTGGTAACAAAGTCCTCCCCACACTGTGGTTCTTGATGAGAGAGATAGCCCTTACTTGTCCAAGCTGTTTATTCACGGTGGAAAAAAGGATCTCAGGGTAGACCAGAGATTAAATACCTTTTGTAGGAAGGGATGCCTGGGAAGGGAAGCTTATTGGCTAAACCCTTCAGCTGGCCCATCTAGATACCTCACTAGCATGGAGATCTCTGGGCTTTATGCTATGTGACCAGTTATCATGGTCCTCTTAGTGGGGTGTCATGTGCTCCAGGACAGGAACCTACTGTCAAATGCCTACTGTTCTCGATTGTGAGAACTGCCAGGGTTCCTTAATCTGCTCGACCTTACCAGTTTTTCTGTCTGGTGACACGGTTCCACGTTGCCCACATAGTTTAAGTAGCTTGTCCAATGAAGATTAAACAGGCAGTAGAAATAAGATTCTAACCCAAGAGTGACTCCAGCCCCAGGCTTCTTAATACCATGTTGTACAAGCAGTGTATGCCACTGGTATAATGAATGATAAATTGGGCCTAGAGAGATAGCTCAGTGTATAAAGTGCCTGTTGTATGAGTATGAGACCTGTGTTCAATTCCCAGAGTATTTAAAAGGTTGGCTGCGGTAGCACATGCTTGCAATTCCAGCACTGGAGAGCTGGAGAAAGACGGATGCCTGGAACTCACCGGCCAGCCAGGCCATCCTACTAGGGACACCCAGGCCCCAGGGAAGGACCCTGTGTCAAAAGCCAACGTAGGCAGTTCCTGAGGATCAACACCCAAGGTTGACTCTAACATCCACACAGAGCCATACAACATAGAGTTTAATCCCATATATATATAGCACCTGCTCATACGCAATAATAAGTAATGAAAAATGGAACCCTTACATAAAACAATAGGTATTGTTACTGAAAGTTAGCTTGCTTCAGGATCAGCCTAAGCCTGTTCTAACCAATTCCAAGATTGTGGTTAAGGCCTTGCTATGGCATTGTTTCATCCTTGAGAAGCTATGTATACTTGTTCTTAGTCAGCCAGATAAATCGGCGCTTACTAGCATCACTCTCTGTGACTTTTCTGCCTCAGCATGGGAACAGTGAGTGGTCCATACATGGGCTTGGATGGTAGTGAAAGGACATCATTTATTGATATTTGAAAAGAGTAGCCATGTTCCTCATACAGTGGCTATTCTACTAGAGTTCACGATGGTAGAGTCCTACCTGCTGAATCTTAGGAGCAAGCCTGAGCTTTCCTGGGAGACTCAGGAGGGAGACAGAGACTTTAAGTAACAAGAAGTGGCACATTCTTGCAATCTCAGCATAAGATGCTGGGATGCTAAAAGTATGGTTGTTTCTGAGAGCAAACTAAGCAAAAGTGGGAAACCACGAGAAGAAAGAAGCAGGGGAATTCCAGATTTGCCAGCAGCTCCCTCCGGAACTCAGGTACTCTGCGAAAGCACTTAAATGGAGAACAAGTCCTACGGGTTCAGATAATGACCTTTGAAGTGATTGAGTGCAATAGGTACCCTCTCTCAGCTCAGTGTGTTCACTTAAGGATTCCCACCAATATACTCAGACCCTCGGAGCGTTTAAGCTCTGATCAGACACTTCACCACTACCTCAGATTGCATGTTTGTGGGTCCAATTTGTCTCTTCCCCCCCCTTGCCCCCCCCCCCATGTCAGATGAACATACTCCTCTCCCAGAGTAGGGTGGGCATCAGATTTGATCTAAAACTGTCTTTTTCGATGTAAGAAATATTCACATGTTTTCTGAAATGATCAATTCAGTGCTGTGTACCTGTCCCACACTTAAACTCAGTAGAAGAGTTAGAGAAAGAAATAACGGTGCACTAAGCCAATCCTAGAATATGGGAGATGCCTAGAAAGTATGTCCTCCTCCTTCAGAAGACAAGTCAGGAGGAAGGCCACCTGTACAGTGGAGGTGATGCAGGCTAAGTCTTGATGAGCCCATGGGCCTCCATACATAAAGAGAAAGGTCAATGTCTGAGTTGACCTTGAAGTTCTAGGCTTGAGCCAGTGACAGCAAATGCCCCATTTACTTTAGGAGCATCCACAAAAATCTGTGCTTAAAAAATAGTTACCGCAGGTCCATTTCTGCTTTAGCTATAGGCATGGAATCAGGTGAGTTATTTAGCTGCATGAACTTACTAAACCCGTCTCCCCATCAGTGGGAAAGTGGCCACCTACTTCCAAGGGACCAAGTGAGGCCTGGCTGAGACTCTTCAGACGTAGCCCTTAGCAAGCAATGGTGCTTTCCAAATGATGGCAGGCAGCCGTAATTATCTTTCACTAAAGTTGAGTAGGTGTGGGATTTGATGAATGGGCCCTGGAAACTCACTCAGCTCCTGATCGGGGCATTGGCTTTAATTAATGGGCTTTGAGAAGATTAATCTGGCTGTGGCTTGTGGGGTTGATGAGAGGAAGAGTCAGAAGACAGGAAGGCCTGACCGGTCTGGACTTGATGAGGAGCTGAGCTGAGATGGTGAGAATGGAAACTGAGCAAAGAGGCAACAACCCGTCGAACTCACAGAATTGTCCAGGACTTTGAATTGTGGAGACTGGGCAAGCCAGGAATAGCAGGGATTGCATGGGACTCACGGGGAAGGCAGAATGGTGATGTGGTTAGAAAAGAGGTTGGCCCGTTTCTCTCCTTACAGCCATAGCAGGTAGAACAATGCTGACAACAAAACCATTTCAAGGAGAGGGAAGAAAGAAAAGAAGGAAGGGAGGGAGGGAGGGAGGGAGGGAGGGAGGGAGGGAGAGAGGGAGGGAAAGAGGGAGGAAGGAAGGAAAGAAGGGATGCTATGTAGCTACAAGTACTGTAGATAAACTCTGAACAGTACTGCAGCGCAGATCTTTTTATTGTGAGTCACAGGACAGCCTTGTACAGTGGTTAAAGAAAATCCGAGCTTAGTCTTGGGGGAAATGCCCATTTCTCAATGATCAGTCAGGAAATGCTCATCTAAGACATGGCAGCAATGTTGCAAGTTGCGCACAATACAAAGGGAATTTTCTAATTCAGAAAACATAAAATAAACATATTTAAGTTAGGGGGCAGCTTGTTCCTGTCCACGCCATTTTGTCCTCTCCTTCCTGGGTACAGGATAAAAGAAAGCCCTTACTTACTCTTTAGAAGAAGAAAGGGCGGACTTGAAGTTCCTACGTGGCAGATGTCAGTTGAAAGCCCTGCTTATGGAGTATGCTGCAGTGTCAAACTCTGTTGGATAATTTTAGACAAATGTGTCATGTGTGACATGGAAATATGGCACGCTCCACATTAGTGATTTCCCAAGTGCTCGGATCAGGTAGTAATGTGCAGAGAAAGTGCTCTTTATCTACCCACACAGTGTGCGCAGCGAGCAGTAGGGAAATGCTTCCCGTGGAAATTACGTTAGTCAGAAAAGGAATCCATTTACAACATGCACCTTCTAACATCTTTCAGACAATGCATTGTATTAAAGAGGCATTTTTTGATTAATGTTTTATAAACATTTTTCAGCATGACAGCTTAAAGTCCCTGTAAAATTGTAAATGCACACATGGTGTTCACTTCCATAAAGTCAAATGCCATCTCATAAAGTCTGCTTGAATCCTGTCAACCATGGTGACACAGAATCAGTACCTGGGAGCATTAAAATTAATTTGCTTCATTTATATTACCGTGGTGATAGCGAGATGAAAAGAATCTTGTATTTAAATTTTATTTTAGAAGGAAAACTTAACTAAGTGTGTTTGGATTTTTAAGTTATTGCTGGTTGTTTTGGGGTTTTTTCCTAACTAACAGATGTAAAAATGAGGTGCGAATCTGGATAGTAGCTTTAATATGGAATTTGGAAACAATGCAAACCCATTTACTCCATGAGGTTTTGTTGTTGTTGTTTGTTGTTGCTGTTGTTTTTCTGAGCCCCTACTACACCCTCAAAGATGAATATGGAATAGGTGCTGACCCTGCTGGTGGTGAAGGAAACATCAAGATGCAGGCTGTGGTAAGAGTGCATGAGTCACATGGTCAGGAGTGGAGCCGGGCTTTGCAGGTCAGTCTGGAGGCTGGAGGCTTCACTCTCAGAAGAGGGCTAAAGCATAAAGTGGGCACCAAGAAGTGATGAGATCATCTAGACAAAGGAACTGAGCAGAAGCATGGCGGCGGCCTGGGCCTGAGGGGACAGAGAGGAGCCCTGAGGCACCCATGGAGGCTTGGATGCAGGGATAAAACAGCAAAGGAGCTGTGAGATCTAGAGGCAGAGATAATGGGAGCAGAGGTCCCCTGCGTCTCCTCCCCCACTTCCTGCATCAGACCGAACCAAGGATGCTCGGAGAGCTCTCAGTAGGCTGTGGCTGACATTCTGACGTGGTGCCTGAATGTATCAGCCATTGAGATTGGAATGGTTTATTTGGGCCCATGGCTTCCAAGATTTTAGTCTGTGGTCACTTAGCCCTGTCTCCTTGGGCCACTGGCAGAACCTGAGGTTTGAGTATGTGGTGGAGGAGCAGAACACCTCCTCCAGCTCACGACGGCCAGGAAACAAAGGTAGACAGAGGAAGAGGTTGGTGACCAGTGACCCTTCAAGGACACAGCCCACATGACCTAAGTTCCTCTCATGAGGCTTCATTTCTTACATATCCCAAGAGGCCAAGCCTCTAACAGCTGGGTGTTTAGGGGACAAGCACCGGCTCTGATACAGCCTGCTTTCTGGTACCTAGCCAACACACCTGAGTGCGGTGGAATAAATGAATGAACGAATGTTCCCGTGAGCTAGTCACCCTGTAAGAGAAGAGGACAGGGTGTATCTACAAGCTGCTGGAATAAAAACGATAGTGGTTTCCTGGTTCCACATGATAGATCCATTACCAGGTGGCAGAAATTGAGTGTGCTGGTGCAGTGGCTTCTGAGCGACCCTGTAGTTTATCAGTGGCTTCTAGCTATGTCCAAATATCCCTGCCTGGACTCCTGGCAGAGGCACCACAGAGCAGACATAATAAATGTTCAGTGAGAAAAGATTAGTGCCACAGCACAGAACTGCTGATGGGGAACATACTGACTCTCTGCTTTTCCCACCCTTGGAAACCCAGTCCTTGAAGAGTCTGCCGCGATCATGCTCAGCCAGGGATTTGGGAGGGCTGAATGAAAGCAATATTAAAATAAACAGGTTGAAAGGAACTCTAAAAAAAAGAAGGAGAAGGAGAAGAAAGTAGGTATTTGAATGATGGAAAAGTAAGAAAGACTTGAAGACCCAAACAAATATTGTGACTTTAATTGCTGGAGTGCCCCTCCCATCAACTAGATGGCTGTGACAGCCAGAGGGTCACTGAAGGACCTAGGTCTCATGGCTGTACACCAGGCTTCTTACCTCCCATATAATTTCCAGCTCTGTTTTTAATGTTAGTTGCTGGGAAGGTTAGTTGTGGGCGATGTGATTTATAACTACCAAGGAGGTATTGTAGGCACATGAAGCGATGGGGAGAAGGCCCTATTGAATGTGACAAATGTCTACACAGCTGCAAGCCATCTTGGATTCCTTCTCATTCAAGCAAGGCAAATGACTGTCACGTAAGGCACAGTAAGAAACAGGCCACCAGGGTCTGTCAGGAAAATAGATCTACCAACTCAGTAAATGGAAGGAGAAAAGAGCCACGAGGAAACTCAGAAGCTGTAACGGGAGGAAGCGGCCAAAGCTGGGACCCAGGGAATTAGGGTTCTCAGAACCTAGATGCCTGGAGAGGAAGTAGGCAGCAGGACTCAGGTTTCCAGTGAGATCCGAGGAGCACGGCAAGGTAGGAGCCAACTGCTGAGTCCTGGTGTCCCATGAAGATGTTGGTGCTGGCGGAAGCAGAGCAGTGGGCGCAGTGAGCCATCTTGACAGTCACAGTGGCAAGAGTGCCGAGGGTACCTCCAGCCACGAGGACTGAAGTTCACTGACTCCCTGTGAACAGAACGTGTGTTTGAAGATGAGAGGGATGAACTGAGGGACCTGCAGCACAAGAGAGCTTCAGACCTTCAGTTCAAAGAAGGATAGGACCACCAGCATACTGGAAGCTTCTAGAAAGCCTGGCCCTATTGGCATGGCCCTAACAGTAGCTCTGCTTTTCATCCGTGTGAAACCCCAGCACCATCGCGGTGTGGAGATCAAGGGAGCTCGCGGTCTGCTGCCCTGAAGGAGCTGCGGTTCTGAAGACTGTGGTGCAGAGGCCAGGCTGCGCGGAGAGCAGGCACACACCAGCTTCCTCTGTGCCCCTGGGCTGGCGAGCACACCCAACTGAGTGACACCACGGAGGGCGGTGACCTTGGAATGACGCAGTCGAGGGGCCTCAGGCGTCATGTTTAGTTAGCTGCTGTAACTTGCAGTTCATTCTGTCACTTGATAGCAGCAGCAGCAGCAGCACCTGGCACTGGCTTCTCTTCTGAACCCACGGAAGCTTGCAGGAGAAAAGCACGGAGCTTGGATTCACAGCGACAGAAAGGTGACTTGCATGATTTAGTCCTTAAGTTTTAGTCAGAAAGCCCATTCTAGTCATTTTTAAGGATAAGATATCTCCATACTTCTGCTGCTTGTCGCCTCCAGGCTCCCTCAAAGACTACCTCAGTAACCCTTTTTTCTAGGTCTCCTCCCTCAGGGGGCAGCAGAGCTCATGAAGCCCCAGGTTCTGAGTATCATCATGTGGACCACCAATGGAGAGAAAGAAAGCGTATCTTCCATGTTAGCGCTTCCTCCTTAAGCCTTCCAAGGCTATGGGAACTTTCCAGCACACAGATTTTTATGCTTTTATTTTTTTTAAAAAAAGAGCTATTTTATTTTATTTTGTTCTTTGTCTTATTGTTCTTATTTGTTCTGAGTTTTATAGTGAACATGGAAATAGAAGACAGAAAATGTCTGAATGTGTATGAGGGAAGCCCTGAGAGAGGTTCCTATTTGGGAGGCTATGAAAAAGAGAGCAGCCATGAAATACATTTTTTGCATAAAAGTTTGAAATTTATTACAAGGTTAAAAATAATTGACAAACCAGGCCTTTCCTATTATGTGGTAATAAAAGTTAGTTACACACCATCATCAGGCATGTTTAAGAGCTTGGGCCCCTTTCAGAGACCATTTCAGGAAAACAGGAAGAAAGTCAAGTGCTTAAACCACTTGGTTGTAAGAGCTGATGTACACAGCAGTCCTGAAGAGCATGGCCTTAGTGAAACAGTGGGCAGTAACACTCCATCTAATCGTGTCTGTACCGCTAGCTGCTGAGCCAAAAGTGTGTGCTGAGGGAGTTGCCTAGTAGTGGGCACATCCCAGTCTTTTAGAATAGAATGTTGGACTCCATTGAGTATTCATCTATTTGGGTTCCATCAAGCCCATCACTGGACACTAGTTTTGCAGTTTACCTGATACTTACAAAATTGTTTCGTGACTAGAAAGCACATTGGAATCTTTGACCATGAGAATAACACCCGGGGGCTGTGGGTAGAACACATGCTTAGCAGTTGTAAGTCCAGGGTTCAGTTTCAGGATGGTTTGCTCAGCCAGAGTATCTTCCCATGGCGGCTGTCTATACCATGTCTATACGTATGGGCTGTTATCTTCCTGAATCTTTGGCGATCCCTAACAACCACATACTCACAGCACTGAGCAAGAGACGATCCACGGTTAACCTCTCCTTAGTCCTTTCCAGTCTTCGTAGAGTGACCCATTTCATAGTCTTCCTCCTCCTGAAGAAGGAGCTGCCAATTTTGAGTGAGAGGTACCTCTGCCGCTGAGCACAGCCCAGCCTCCCCTTTTTCATGTGTTCCAGTTAGAACTTAGAGTCTTCTGTCCTGAAAGGAAGATAGATCGGTTGGCTTTATTTGACAATTTCCCATTTCAGGTCTGGGACTACACATGGGGAAATGCAGTAATGGCCCATTGCAGAGTTCTGGAAATCAGTGTGACGCCAGCCTGACTTGCCTCTGTTTCCTGTCTTCTTTATTGAATAGGAATCCCAATGCTGAAGATAGTGTTTGCAGGTCACGAGCATCTCTCGCTGATATCTGTGCCCTTGCTCATCTACCACCCAGCTCAGATCCTCCTGGGAAGTGTGTTAGTGCCAACAATAAAGTCTTGGATGGTGTCCAGGCAGAAGGTGAGACTCCAGAAAGATCTGACTTGGATGCAGACCAGACTGAAATGTTCTTCCTAGATTCAAATGATTCATATACTTACTTTTTTTTCTGGTATATCATTATTCTAACATATGTAATAACAGGGGTGTGGGGAGATGAGTGAGTGCTGCTCAAGAATGATAGCCTGAGTCAGAACTGAAGCATCTACAGAAAAGGCTGGCCGTGGCCGTGCACTCTAAGTCCAGTCCCCAGGGGTCCACTGGCAAGCCAGCCTACCCTCAGACAAAGGAGAGACCTTGTCTCAAAAATAAAGTGGCAAGTAGCCAGTCTATGGTAGCCCACACCTTTAATCCCAGCACCCAGGAGGCAGAGGCAAGTGGATCTCTGTGAGTTCGAAGCCAGCCTAGTCTCCAGACTAAGTTCTACGACAACCAGAGCTACACAGAAAAACTGTCTTGAAAAACAAGAAAAAAATAATGAACGATAGAAGAAGACCCCTGCACACAAGGATGTGTGTGTGTGTGTGTGTCTGTGTGTGTGTGTGTGTGTGTGTGTGTGTGTGCACACTCACACGTACAAATAAATATATAATTATAGCATACATTTGATCAGGAAGAATGAGTATTGAATGTCTTCTTAGAAAGGACAGTAATACTTGTGCTGCAGTTTTCAAAACACTCCTTTTACACACTCATATTGAAGAGAATATTGATAGAAGATTTAAAACATGAACTGCCACGTCGTATGTACGTCACCTGCAGACCCCAGCCTTTCATCCATGCTTTGCTGAAACTAGCTGAAACTGGACTTAGCCAGCATACCATTTTGACTTTTAATTTCCCAATATGGTAAAACTGTGTTTGGGGATTAAAATACAAAAGCTAACTATCCAAAGTGATCACACTATTAATTTCACCACACTATTATGGCAGAGTACATCCTTCAGATTTAGCCTCAAAGTATTAGCAGAAGTACTTATATCAGAGTTTTAGATGTTGCACGGACCATGTATGACCATGGGATGCTCTCTTAAAGGCTTGGCCTGCCAGGAGGAACTTCTGTGTGTCCCCAAGGCAGTGGCTGCTAATATATGTGTGAAGAGACAGCCAGTGACAGAGTGCCCTGAATGATGATGGGTGTCACAGGGTACACACCCATCAAGATACGTGTGCAAGGCCCATCCTGTTCTCTGCCCTGGTCACACAGTGGGTGCTGGCATCCCTCCCGAGTTCACAGGCATGCCACAGCCATGCTGCATCAGAACTTGCTATGTCCATTTTACAGGTTGGGAAACAGGATGGAGAGAGAGTTGAACACTTTGCCCAAAGCCCTGTGGGGAACTCGGTGCTAGATTATAGGCTAGAAAACCTTCTCTCTTTGGCCATTTATCTATAACACAATGACAGAAACTGAATATCGCTCTTAGAAGACCCTTAGTAAGACTCTGGGGTCCTACCCGAGATGTTTAGTCTACCTGACGTCATCGCTAGTTCAGTGACCTAATGACAGCGATGTCAGTCAGGTGCTGGCTCGGCCACACCCATCAGGAGACTGCTTCAGTTTCTTCTTCCTTCACTTTTCACCTTCTGTGGAGATTTTTCTCTTCCGTTTATCGGTGTATATGTATGTTGCCTCAGAATATATATGTATGAATGTTGACCAAAGAATGAAGGAAATTAGCTGGGCCTTACAAAATCCTAGCTACTACTCAGGAAACTGAGGCATGGGATAGCAAATTCAAGGCCATTCTGGGCTACAAAAAAGTCCGAGGCCAGCCTGGGCAACTTAGTGAGACCCGTGTCAAAATAAACTGTTAAAATAGGCTGGGATGTGGCCTAGTGAGTGAGTGAGTATTTACCTACCCTATGTGAGGCAGTAATATTCAGTCACAATAAACAAAAGATCAGTTGGAGTGGATTTGTCTTCTAAATGTCTCAAACTTAACTGGACTAATTTAGAATAAACCAAAAATCCTGGACCATTTATGCAGTAAAATAAACACTAGGAATCTGCCCTCAGGGTAGCATGGCCACCTTTGCTTTACACGTAATACTAATAAGCCCCCAAATCTCCATCCAGTGCAGAGCAGAAGCGTGCAAGTAGACAGGCCAGGCTTAGGGGGATGGCCATCACAGGTAGACCTGTTTCTAGAGGTAGGCTTAGTGATATAGCCCAGCTTAGTTATATAGAGGAGTGTGTCTGTCAGCTTTCTGTTGCTATAATAAATACCCAAGGCTTAGAAAGAAGGAAAGTTCATTTTAGCTCTTTGTTTTGGAAGGTTCAGTCCACGACCCGTGGCTCTGTTGCTTCGGGGCCTGTGACAGGGTCATGGTTGTAATAATGTATACAATAAACCCTTTCCTTGCACTGCTAGGAACAGGGGTGGGGGGCCAAGGTCCTGTATTCCCCTTTGAGGGCACACCCCCAATGACCTAAATATCTTCCACTAGGCCTTACCTCCTAAAGGTTATCTGCCATCTTCCAATAGTGGCTCCTTTGGGTCCTAAAGGGGACATTCCAGATGAAACTAGTATCTATCGGTGGCCTCTTCCTCCAGTGGCATACATTATCTGGTACAAGTTGACACTTTTCCCTTGGTTGTGGACACTGTCCAACTATGAACCTTTGTCCTGTCTTACAGGGAGTGAAGCTGACAAGGCCAACCGTGTAACTGAGGAGGCGCCTTCCTGGAGCGCGTGCGCATGTACAGGCTGTACATACAGGGGATTCTGAGGACTTGTCCCTGTGGATGTTGCTTTGATGCCTATTTTATTTTTTTACAGAAAAAATATGATATACCTGTTTAAGTGCCTTAAAATGTTTTTGACAAGAGCGTTATATCCAAAACACACTCTGTTGGTTACTGCCATGGTAGTACAGTATTTTGGACTAAATTTTTTTTCCCCCTAAGGCAGAAAAAAAAAAAGTTCTAGTAAGGGACAAAAAGCTAACAGGTTTTCTTTGTACTGCCTTTGTGCAAGACTCTAATAGCACCATAACATTCGAAATGAGGTCGTGCCATCCAGAAACCTCCCTCCTGGTGAAGTGAAGGATTCCGAAGTCTCATTCGCACGCTTTGATTCACTGTGTGCTCCTTTTGTTTCTAAGACGGTGGCGCCTCTTCCTCAGTAACTCACCGGGGGACGTAGATCGCAGAGATGCGAGAAGCGTGAGGACCCCATTGCTTGACACCATCTCCTCTAGACAGCCCTTCCTGCACACTCCAGAGTCTCTCCAGTCCCTGCACAAGAGTGGGGGGGCGGGGGGTGCAGCTTAAATGTATTCTAAACTGCTTCACAGAAAGTCCTGATGAGTGTGGAGGGAAATGTAGACAGTGGTTTGAATATCTGCAGTCATACCTCAGTATGCTTCTCCTCTCTCTTCCTTAATTCCTTAGTTTCCCATGTCACTTGCACACTCGCAACATCCCCGTGCAACACACAAACGTCACAGAAATCAACAGTGGATTGTATCCACATTCCACAGCTGGGACCAAGCGCATTTCTGTTACACAGTTCCAGATCGATCCTGTTGGCAAGACACAGCCTGTTACACCCTTTAATCAAGTGCACTTGAGACATCTGAGACAATTTATGAATGAGAATGCCCTTCCCTCATTCGACAGATGTTCACAACATCTCTTAAGAAACAAATCATATCGCCTTAGGAGTCAGAGAAAATAAACATGAGGTGGCGGGCGTGAGCTAATGTTACATGTCCACACTGCTAGGCAGGTGGAAGAAGGGTTGGCCCAGAAGACCTGGACCTCCCACTCATCGAGCTGTCAAATAGGACAAGTCCTGGAACTGGGCATCAGCTCTCAAAAGGACTGTCTGATATTGGCTGCAGTGGCCAGAGACCCTAAGCTGAACCCCAACAGAAACTAAAGCAGCGTACTGAACAGCGGTGGGAGCGCCTTTCCTGTTTCTTCTTAGTGGTTTCACAGGCATCATGGGTCTCACAGGCCTTGCTGTCTCCCCAGCAGCTGCTTTTGGTGTTGGTAGTGGTGGCTGTGGTCCCACAATGAATCATTCCTTCAGAATTCCCTGGGCCTCTCAGTGGTGTTGGGTTATGTTATGGTTAGCATTGGTATTGTAGATGATGGTAGTTTATATCAGGGTTATCATGGTTGGTGCTGGTGTTATGGTGTTAGCACCAGGTCTTTTGTGTCAGTGTCTCGGGACCGCATAACTCTGAGCAGAGATATAACACTGGTGTCAGGCCTTGCACAGATCCACACTGCACAGCCTGTGGGGACACTGCTGAGGACAAGGAAGCAGGGAATCTATTTGGTAAGTGTGCCGCTTCCATGGTGCACAAAGGTTTTCAAGTCTCGCCCCTTACACCTTTGGGGCTTTAGAGGAAGTGGACATTGTCTGCCTGCCAGAGTTATAGACTCAACCCTTCTGTCATTTGAACACTGGTCCACTGGTCTCCCCACCACCGAAGCATCTACCTCTCTGTGCGACACCCTAGTAGGTGGGATTGCAACAAAGTTCAACTGAAAACGCTATGGTAACATTTTATCTTTTGCTTTAAAAACATCTTTTGTTTTCAAACAAACTGATTTATATCATGAGTTTTGGGAGCTTTAGTAACGTGTCTGTGGCTACTTCTCCTTTCACACAAATGTGATAGCATATTTTTCATGGTAAGGAAAAACAGTAAAATCAAAATTTGCTTTAAGTCGTGCTCATTAGGATTGAAGTGTCAGCTTAAAGTATTTCCTATGTTTATGCACTGTCAATGTCTGTTTTATACATTTGTTGGTCCAAATGTGCTTGTAGAAAGAATGCATTAGACATAGTTGTGTTTGCTCATTCCCCATCTGGAATTTGTTTTAAATGGCTGAAACTTTAAGCAATGGTACTGCAGTCTTTACACATGTTACAAATGTTAAGGTTCTGTGGATTTTTAAATTC
>JADRCD010202128.1:0-13878 GCA_019843815.1 Montemys delectorum | reverse complement strand
TAACATCTCCAAAATGCAAATAGGCTGCACTTTCACCAATATTCTTACTAGAACTTTATTCAGGGACTCCCAACACTGCCACACAATGTGAAGCCTGAGCTGCTTTCTATGACTCCTCCATGCCTTCAAAACTAGGACCACCAGTGTGACGCATATTACCAAGTCCAGCTGCCAGCACAAGGTACAAACTTGGCTGTTTCTGGAATACAACTTCTGTGTGCTAATTACGGGAACCATTTCCATTCACCTCAATGATGCTGATTCATTCTTAATCACTACTAATTTATCAGCTCTAAATGACCAGCAATGATTTTTTTTTTCAAGTTAAGCAAAGGGTTCACTTTAGTGGTTCTGGTACCTTATTAACCACGGCCAATTCTTCAGCCCTAGCTAACCAGAACCACTGCTTCTTATAAAATTTCTGTATAAAAATATACAATGGACTCAATAGAGTCTTCAAATGACTGTCAAATTTCCCTCTAGAACTTTACAAGCCAGTCCACCACTATCTGTATTTCTCTCAATACTCTTATCTTCCGTGTGCCCACAAAACATCTCACCAAGCTTTAAACACCAAGCGTTTAATGGCTTTTCTAGCTCAAAGTTCCAAATTCCTCAACAGTTCTTCCAAACACAACATGATCAGGACCACCCCTGGCATTGATTCCTACCTTAGCATTAAAATTGCTGTGATAAAGAACCATGACCAAAAGCAACATTGGGAGGAAAGGATTAATTTGGCTTCTGCTTCTATATCAGTGCCTATCAATGAAAGAAATCAAGACAGTAACTCAAGCAGGACAAGAACTTTGAGGAAGGAGCTGATGGAAAGGCAATGGAGGAGTGCTGCTTACTGGCTTCCTCCTTATGCCTTGCTCTTTCTGCTTTCTTATAGAACCTAGGGCCACAATGAGCTAGGCCCTCCCACATCACTAAATAATTAAAATACTATACAGGTTTACCTGCATCCTTATCTTATGAAAGCATTTTTTTCAGTTAATATCTCTCTTCTCAGATGACTATAGCTTATGTCAAGTTGTCATAAAACAGCATACAAATGTTGATTTGATCACATAAAATCTGAGGATTTTCTTTCTAAAGTTCCAGAAAGTCTGAGACAAAAAAGACAGATAAAGCAAAAGTGGTGTGAATTTGATTGTTGTTAAAATGAAGGGAAAAGCTATAAACATTATTTTCTCAATCTTGAGTATATTTTAAATTCATCATAGTGATGGGTTCTACTTTTCAAGTTTTAAAAGAATGTGTTTTTGACCTTGAGTAGGAAGAGATTTGTTAAAACATAAAAGATACCAATCACAAAAATGTTGATCGATTTGACTGCATATAAATTTTTAAATTAATGTGTGACAAAGGATGTATTGAATAAAAGTAAAAGATGTGGCATGGATGCAAAAGACTCATTGTAATGGATCTAACTGACAAAACATTAGCATGCAAAGTATATTAAGAACTCTCACAAGTCAAAGACAACCCAAGAGACAAATTGGCAAGAGGTATTATCTAATAGTTCTATGGATAGGGGCTTTAATGACTACTACAAGCATGTCAGAAGATAACCAAGCTCATTATTAGTTAGGAAATTCAAAGCAAAAAAAGGTCCCTTTTTTGCATGTCAGATTAGTAAAAATTTTACAGCTGGACAGTAATGGGTATATGAGAACAGAGAGTAATAATGTATACACTACTTGTAGAACTTTAACTTGGTACTATGGACAAATGCTTAGGGCATGAACTTCAGAAACACTTTTTGTGCTATCCATGGCCCTTTGGTGCAAAACTAGGATGATCTTGGGCATAAAGAAATGACTCAGGGGTCAAAAGCTCATAGTGCTTTTGTAGGGGACCTGAGTGTGTTTCCCAGCACCTATACCAAGTGGCTTACAACCAACCATCTGTAACTCCAGCTCCAAGGGATTCAATGCTTCTGACTTCAGCAGTGTAGCTGCACTCATGTGCATAAATATACACACATACACACCCAAGCAGAGAGACAGGGAGAAACAGAGAAAGAGAGAGAAGGACATGCACTGATAAACACAAAACACATATACACACACACACACACACACACACATATATATATATATATGTATATATCAAAATTGACACATACATACACAATTAAAAATTTAAAAAAAATATCTGTTTTTAAACTAAGATAATTTCTATAAGATACCTGCAAATAGAATTTCTTCAGCAGAGCATGATGGAGCAGTTGAGGTAGGGGTGGGACCACAACTCAGCAGGCAATCTTAGGATACTACAAGAGTAAGTGCTTACAAGTAATATGTAAGTCAGTCTGAGGATAGAAAGAAGGAAAAAACTCTGAGTCCCTGAAAGAAAGCACAGAGGTGGGAAATTAGGCCTCAGGAAAAATATAAGACAGTAAGCTAGTTGGTTGGTTTATTTGTTTTTCCATATAACTAAACTCTCTAAGGCTCCTAAAAGGAAAATATCACCACTCATTAAGCCAGACTTCTTTTGTATAGGGCAATGGCAGTTTACATGGATTTTGTTTGGCCTTGTATGTCAACTTCCCTTCACAAGAGCTATAGATAGTTTTGACATTTATTGCTTCCTTTAAATAAGAAGCTGGAGAGGATACAAGAAAAAGGGCCAGAAAGATTTTTCCTACAGAAAAGAAATGTCATTTATGAAGCCATATCAGACATCCGCTTTGCAGGGAACAATTCGGATGGGGCAAATTAAGCGAATGTTCTCATGATGAACTGTCTTGGTGCAGTCAGTCAGGTGACGGTAAATCTGGCTTGAGTGGCAGCTGTGTTAATAAACTGCAGAGAAGATTGACGCCCATCCAAAGCCAGGGAGCGCACAGTGAAGAGCTTTCAGGCCCATGCCCGTCAGAATATAAATATGTATCACTGGTTTCTAAAGTGAGTTATGGTTTCATTCTCCAAGCAGTACCTGAATTCCAGAGAGGGTATTTGTCTAGTCCTGGTTTAGGGGGTGACAGGTATAGCAACACAGTCACACAGGGAAGATATCCACTTGGCAAATAAATCAGGCTCTATGAAGGAACCTGTTGTTATCAATTTGATCTTGAGGGGCGATCTCCCTGTGCCTAGATAATATTGTCAGCATATTGAACACATCTTCGTTTTATTGAAGAACTTTCAAGTACAGAGTCCTCCCACCTTCCATGTTTCCAATTGGGTCTGTCTACAGCCTTTTGAACATATACTTCCCATAATACTAGCTGAAAGGCTGGTAGTGTGGATAATTTGAGGGTAGACTCATATCCAGTGTCTCTGGATCTCGATCTTTACCACTGGAATTATCCAATCTATTTATCTGTGATAAAGAGAAGGTTAGGAGTGATATCTGACCTACAGTGGAAAAGACTATCTCAGAATGTCAAGGGTGATGAGATCTCATCTCTATCTACACTGGAAGAGACACTGGAGTACTAGCTCCTACATACAGTACTTCTTTTTTTTAGTCTCTTTCTCAAGAACCATGACCCTTGAGACTATCTTCATACCCAGGGTTCATTTTATTCCATGCTATTCACTGTTATCAGGCAAGGTTATCTCTTCTGGATCTTCCCTCATAACCATTGGAGTCATGGGTTGCAAACATTTTCCTATAGCTGAGACCATTCTCATGTGATACATGCCTATGCTTTCATACTTTTCATGATACCTACCTAAGCATCAAATTCTGCCTTTCTAAAATGAGACTAGCTGTCATGGTCCTCTTCATCCATGGCTCTTGTCTTAGTCAATAACATAGTCAAAGGTCAAGCTGTTCATGTGTAAACTCATCAGGCATCTTTGGTTTCTCGTGTCTTACCTTCATATCTATGACAATAGAATATAGCAAGATGTTAGATTATTGTTTAGACATAATGAGTCTGTATTGGAACACTCTTCAGAGATCATGTTGTGATATACATTGTTGTCTTAGGTCAATGAAATGAAGTTCACAAGGGTGGGCAGGTGGAATGACTCCATCAGACATCAGAGAAGGACAGAGTTGAACCCACTGAGTTTCTGCAGACAAGCTAGTTCTTTGGGCTTCTCAGTCTGTCAGTAGAGAAACTTCATCCTTGATACCCTTGACTTTGGGAAGGGCTGCCAAGTTCTCCTCTGCTTCCAAGGCAGAACCCCACCCATAGAGGTTCTTCCTCCATTCCCAATATGTCCGTGGTCTCCTATGAAACAGCAAGGGACAAAGATAGAGACTGTGTTTTTTCTCCAGTTATGGAAGCCCAAGAAGGTAACCATAGGAACCAACCAAACAAGGAGGAAATTAGAAAGGGAGGGAGGAAGAAAGAAACAGAGAGAGGGAGTATTAGTTGTTCTTTTTGAAATGATATTCATCCAAAATGACCTGTAACACACCTCCTGCTTTCACATAGATCATGGTCAGAAAACTCCTTCCTACCACTTTTTCCTGGTGTGGAGTTTTCAAGACTCCTACTTACCCTTTTTACAGTAAAGAAAATGTTCCTTGTTTGCCTCCCTCCAAAAATATAGGCCACAGGCAAAAGGAGAAAGGAGGGGAGAGAAAAAGAGGAATCAGGATGGGAGAAAGGTCAGTGTGAATATCAAACTTGCCTGAGATCTGAAAGAGCAGGTAAATGAATGAATGAGGGAGTAAGCAAAGCTCTTTCTCCCTTTCTCTCTCCAGGACACCAGCCTCCATCCTTCTAGCCCATGTGGCAGGATGCTACCTATCATGCCTTTATCATGCTGTCTGCAGAGAGATTTTATTTTCCTCCATTTATAACCCAATTTCCAATAAGTGAGACTTTATTAAAGGCTGATTGCTCCAAGAACCAGTACCATTGGACAGAAAGCCCATGCCTTCCCCCATTTATGGATATTAATAATGCATGACAAAAAGCATTTCTTTACTTTGTTTGGTCCATCAAGTCAAGCTCTTTAAATAAAACACAGAGGGGGAAGAATATTTGCCCATGAGTCTCCAGAAATTATCTCTGGTCTTAAAGGCAGCCAGACTCTAGAGTAATCAAGGGCTGATTTGCTCAGAGATAGTGTGTTACTGTGACACTCTGTAAACTGTCAGCCAGACCCTCACCATATTAAGAATAAGGAAGACAAGACCCAAAACAGAAGAGAAGGGCAAGGAATGCAAAGAGGAAGTATAACCTTAATTTTTTCAAAGTCTACTTTTAATGATGGTACTTAAATGCTTGAACCTCCCTTCTAAGCCCACCATTCAACAGAGGTAGTGGAAAAGAAAGGATAGTGGGGAGGTGGACCTGTTAAAAATTGTTCTTTTGAGAAAATCTCTTCCCATCTGAATTGTTTGGAAATCAGTAGTTCAGTTCACAGGTGAGCGGGGGTAGCTTGATTCACTCATAAATACTTCACAGATATACCAGCAGTACAGTTTGGTAGAGTTGGGATAGCAGACATGAATCAGTAGCAGTGGCACAATCTAGCAGAGACAGCCAGACCTCACCTGAATTGGCACAAGTCAACAGGAGGGACCAGGACCAAAAGGAACATCAAAAGAAGTTTTCAGCTGTGCCTCTCTCTCAATGCAAAGATCAGTGAAGATGAAAGACCAACAAGCATTGTACAGGTAGCTCTACACTCAAGCCCTCTCACCATCCATAGAGTCCTATTTATATTGCCTTTAAACATCACACAAATGTCTTCCATGGGTCTTGCCTCACCACGTGTCTAACCTCAGCATGTAAGTTTGACTTAGTAAAACTTCAATTAAGTCTGTATCAGCTGACATTCTGCCAATTGGCTGAGTCCACAGAAATAGCAAGAAGCCACAACTCACATTTCTCTCTACGGAATCCAGACACAAGGAACTCAACTATGCAGTATAAGGCAAACCAATACATGTGTATCATTAGTAAAGAATACTTCATCACTTGTCTTTTCGCATGCTTGCTTTAGCAATGCATCCTTTCACCTGTATCTGCTTCAGTGAAATGTTCCTTCAATCCTTCACATGTTTATTCCAGCAAAACACCATCCAATACAACTGACTTTCCAAAGAACCCTTAAGTTTTTACTTCAGGGAAGAGAAAGAGAAATTCAGTTTAACCAGAATGGAGAAGAGATGCAGTAGAGTTTGAGAAGCAAGGTGGAGATGAGCAACCACAAGGGTCTCATGGACCAAGTAAAGTGTGTGTAATGATTTGAGCATCATAGAGAGAGGTGTGAACCTCTCGGATAGACAAAGAACACAGGGAATCCAGCATAGCATCTTAGAACAAGAATATACATTCTGCTTGGTCTTTGATGCCAGAGGCCTAGCACTGACCCAAGAGAGGCTGCAGGAACCTAGGGATAGCCCCATATGGGCAGGGAGTGAGGCCATTTTCTCACACCATATTCTTAGAAGAAACATATTAAGTTCTCAGTATGTGTAGTGTTCAACTGAAGCCTAAGGAAGCCATATCCTATGTGCAGGAAAGTGCAGCATTGTGTCCATCTTGTTCTACTCACTAGGTAATTAAAAAGAAAATTATATTATGAGAATGAGTTTTCTTCATTCTTCAGATGAAGTCACTGAGTTCCAGAGAGATTAAGGACCTTCCCCAAAATGATATGGCTAGCCAAAGACAAAGCTGTAAGTTTGATCCACCCCCATGTACTGAGCACCTACTGTTCTCAGCACTAACCACTCTTCTTCCGGTCTACTCCTGTGAAGGAGCTTCACTGCCTGTATTGCAAAGATGAAGAAGTAGCTTGTGGGAAGGCGTGTCCTAAGTGGGCTGGGAAGCACTTCATTCAGTGAAGCAGTGAATTTAAGCTATTTCTCCTTCTATTCACACACCTCAATTGATCCTTGGCCACTTCTACTGCTCTTCTGAAAGACAGACATCCATGATCTCCACTCCTTCACAATTGTCCTCAAGACCCAGAGTGAGTTCTTATTACTGTGTTCCTAAAAAGGATGGAAATGACTCTGAATCCTGGGCTCAAAGCTCCAAGTTTGTCTTTACCACACAACACCCCCCCCCACCCCCACCTCCCACCCCAGCCCCACTTCCTGGTCTCTAGAAACAATTACATCGAAGCAGAGCACATTAGCAAGTGCAAGCTAAATGCTGAAGTGTGTGCTTCCTGCACAGGGAGATCAGGTACTGCTGACTCTGCAAGGATTGCTTTAAGTGCTTTGAGTTGGAGACAGGGCTGGCAAGAGCTAGGACCAGCTGAGGGCTGGCAGAAGCCCTCCAAGGAGTTTAGTTCCCCAGTATTTAAAGAACAACTGCTGCTGAGGAAGGTGGTGTGGGGGAGGGGAATCATGCTTAAATGGCTTTTTTAGAAAGCCTAACAGTAGAAAAACTTTGTAAGCTGCAAACAGAAATAGGATGGCTAGGAAGGGACAGGGATCAGGTTAATAGACTAAAGAGAAACTGAAGTAGATATGAGAAGAGGCTTGTGAAAGGTAGCCAAAGGCCCTGTCACCTGGGATTGGTATGCTTTGAATGCTCCAAGGGTCACAGGGACCAATCTGATCTTATTCATATCCATGACATTCAGGAAGCGTTTCCTTGTTATCAAGGTCATACAGGTGTCTGCCAGAGGAATCTTATTGCTTTAAGAGTCAAATAGCATTAGTACAGAGCATCAACTGACTACACAGGTCAGAGACCTACAGTCACCTCCCTTCTCCCTCTGGACCTTTCACATATATGATCTAGATCCTTCCCAGACCTCTCATGTTCTCAGTGTAGGATTCAGCTGCCATGACTCTGCTTACAGGCTATATGAACTGTTGTGCCATTCACATTGCACACAGCATGACTTCCTCCCTCCTCATCCCTCATTCTGACCCAAGACCAAAGGAGGCAGATTTAGCAAGTTATCGGGAAGAATTCCCTCCTGTATACTCATCTCTAGCCAAAGCATCATCCTAAACCTGGTACCTTTCTCTCTTTTTTCATGGTCTAGTTCTCATCTCTTTCCATCCTTACTTTCCCCTCCATAACATATTGTGGGCTAGTATTCTTAAATGCACCACTATCCTTTCTGACCTTTTCAGATTTCTGACTACAGTGTTCATTCCTCTGGTAGAGTCCTACTTGGGTCTTAGCACAAGTATCATTTATTCAGTTAAGGGATACATGAGTCCCTAAGCTAAGTGATATCCATAACTCATATCCACTGGTGTCTTGTGTAGTCTCATTATTGTATCATAAGGGAGGGGGTTGTCTCACCTAACTCTAAGTTTTATAGGGGTAAGGATCAAAGGTTTAGCGGGCAATCATTAGAATTTGTGAATGAATAAATCAATAAATGAGTGGTAACTCTATCTGTTGTATTGAAGGAAGATTCAGCGGAAAGGCACTTGAGTAGAGTTCTAAGTGTTTGTAAGAATCATATCAGAGAGAGGGGCTATCATTCTTTGGAGAGAAGGCAACATTAAGCATATTAGAGAATAAGTGAGTATTAGGGGCTCAAACTGACAAAGAACCTAAATAAAAAAGAAGAAGGAATGGACAAGGCCAGAAAGATGTGCAAGAGACAGATGAGAACTTATCAAGGCCATGGGGAACCATGAAGGGATAGTGAGCAAAGAGAATGTGCCTCAAAATAGTTTCAGAACCAGACTATAGTGGTACTGGGGAAGAAAAGTTGCCAGGACAGGCCGGGCCAGGAGGGCTTGATGACCGCTACAATGGAGAAGGCAGTAGCTAACTGTGTGTCTGCTCTCGTGAGAACACATCTAGGATGGAACCCTGCCTGATGAAGGTATAAGACCTCTCTGGCACATGTAGGAAATATTCTAGGTTATTAGGGGATGTCTATAACTGCTAGAATCTGTAGATCAGGAGCTCTAGCTTGCTCCTAGACTACTGTGGAGGGGAAAGGGCTGCATGGGGTATAAGTACAGCCAAAGGAAGTGATGGAGGACAGAGAACTTTCTAGCTCCTTAAGGTAGGATAGTTAGTGATTCTGAGTGCTAGAAGTTCCATTCCTGTGGTTGAATAAGAAGTGAGTTTCTGCTCTCCTCTTTAGGTGCTAGAGCTAGAGGAAGAAGAGACAAAGGGGTTAGTTACCCTCCACCTTGAGGTAAACATTCCCTGGGTCAGCTTTTATTGCTGGCACTAATGAAAACAACATATCTATAGCACACAGCCTGTGATCAGAATATCTTAGGGCTGAGCCTAAATGCCAAAGGCACTGGATCCCTGCCCTCCAAAGCCTGGTAGACTTGAACCTAATGTGTCTTCAAGGCTATGTAGCTGATCGTCAGCAGTGTGGTCATCAATGGTCAGAATTTGTTTTCTGCATGCTGGAAAAAAAAAGAATTGTGTTATTCATAAAAAAAAGAAGAAGAAGAAGAAGAAGAAGAAGAAGAAGAAGAAGAAGAAGAAGAAGAAGAAGAAGAAGAAGAAGAAGAAGAAGAAGAAGAAGAAGCAGCAGCTTAGGAGCTTGCTTGAGACAGCAGAACAAATGTGGCCAGAGGGTGACAATAATGAGCCTCCTGTCATTTCAAGTGAAGGAGATATTACAGCAAGACTCTTGAAAAAGGAGTTGAACAAGGGAACTCTCCAGGCCACTTCTGAGGGTTGGGCTTTATTAATTCATCTGTAAAGCTTTCCCTGGGCAGCCATTCTCACAGTTTAGATCCCCAGAGGCCAGTAAGCTCTGTTTCGCATTTCACCTCAAATCCTCTAGCTCCATGCTCAGCCACAGTTGCTCATGTTAAACGGTACCCATAATTCTGTGAACCTGGGTGTCCCATTAACCCAGGACTCTCAGCCTTTCCATCATTGCCCAAAGACTGGCCCACCATTGGGTCCAGTGCTAGAACCTGACAGCAAGACAATTGGTCCTTGGTAAGAATCCAGATATTAATGTGTGCAGATCATGTAGTCACATCCAGAACCCACTCATGTCTCTGGCTGTTTCTCTGCCCTGAATCATTGACAATCATCTAACAAACAGCTTGTATTTCTGTGAGCCATGTGGAGAATTGGGGATATTTAGTAGAAGGGAGTTAGCAGAACTTCACTTCTGTCCCAACTTGAGGTTTATCTTAGTTACTTTCCTTGTTGCCATAACAAAATACCTGACAAAACCACATGAAGGGAAGGAAGATTTATTTTGGCTCATCATTTGAGAGCTTAGTCTGCTATGGTAGGGAAGTTATGGCAGTGGAACTTTGAGGTTGCTAGTCACCGGTGGCATTATATTCACAGCCAGGAAGCAGAGAGTGATGAATGCTGGTCTTCAGCTTATTTTCTCCTGTTTTATTCAGTTAGAGAGCCCAGACAATGGAATGATGCTACCCACATTTAGGGTGACTCTTCTCTCCTTAGTTAACCTAATCTAGCATGCAGTGGAGTATTGTGCAGACTGAGATGAGAATGAAGAACTGGCAAGAACATTTGCTGCACAAGCTTCAGGACCCAGGTGTAGATCCCTAACACTGTGTAAAAGCTAGGTGTGGCCACACATACTTGTAACTCCATCTCTGCATGATGTGGAAATGGAAGTCAAACAGAAATAGGATTGCTAGGCTCTGGCCAACCAACATAGGAGAAAAACAATGATCTCTGTCTCATGGAAATAGGTGGAGAGCGGTAGGACTGGATACCTAGAGTCATTGTCCCCCACCTGACCCTTGAGCTTTCACACATGTGCACAGAGGTACACACATAAGAAATAGGACATACTGGTACATCCCACAATTATAAATGATCCTGAGGTGGGCTGGTATAAGAGTAGAAAAAAGTATATGGGAAATGTTTCTATCTTCCACTTATTTTTCAGGGAACCTAAGCCAGCTCCTAAAAAATATTTGTTATTATGTCACTAGTAAGCATTAGACTTATTAATAGGGATTTTACAGAGATAATTACAGTTAAATTGAGGTCATTAGAGTGGACATAATCCAATATGATTGACATCATGTTAAGAAGTAGAGATCAGGGTCCATTATTATAGGGCATCAGCCCTACAATAAATTGTGATCCCTCCTATATTAAATGCCCAGAGCAGGCAAGCCCATAGAGAGAAAACTGAGTCACCACAACTAATGTAGGGGGGAAAATACTGGAGCAAACAATAGCTTTTTGGGTAGAGATTATGTGTAACCATTTCTTCCAAAAAGGTTCAGGAAGTAAATAAAACTCACAAGGCTCAGAGAGGTCCTGAAACTAAAGAATCCCAAGTTCCTTCCCCAGGGTTATTCAAGCAGTAACAACATAGGAGAAAAGAGACATTTGACAGGCTGGGATGCTTGAACATTGATATAGCTTTGATGAGCCTTCACTCATGCAAGGGTGGACTTTTTAGTGATAGAGCTGCCTTTGAGTCATTCATGTTTCCATAAATAACACCTTACCCATGTTCCTGTAAGTAGCACCTACAAGCTAGCTGGTTCACTAAGTTAAACTTGGGTGACATTTTTTTTCAGTCTACCACTGTGATCCCTTCTCTAGGATATGAATAGATATTTAATCCCATTTCAACAGGGAAAGTCACACAACACAGGGTTTTTGTGAGTGGTGAAACTGTTTTGATACTAGAGAAAGGTAATGCTTAGAAACAATGGAAGAATTATAAACATAGTCCTTTCTGGACTGTGTTGCCCCCTTCCATCCCAAACAATTTATGAGGTTCTGTAGTCTCTTTTTGTGGGGTAAAAACAAAACGAGAGAGGGAACTTTGTGGGGCCGATAAATCCTCAAGAGTTTATGAGCATGACATGAGATTAACTAAAATTTGCCAAAAAGAGAAGGAAGAGAATAGCCCTAATTTCAGAATAACCCTAATTTCAGGAGGATCATAGTGAAACTGGTACAGAATAGTAATTCATGAACTAACTGCCATGAGACTAACCAGGTGTGAATTTTATTCTTTTGTTCTGGGCTCTGAGCCAGATCTTGCTGTGGTGTTTCAGTTTCTAGTGTGTTGTCATATATGACCTCTGTAATGGCTTTGCTAGTATCTTCGGATGTAAGATTGGGAGGGGGTTGTCAGGGAGGGGGTAACCTGCCTCGTATAGATTTATGATAAACCTTAGATTGCCTTCAATAAAACTTTTCTATTACTATTTCTTGTTGGATCCTTGTGTTCTGTGTTAGATTTGTTTAAATCTAGAAATAGCCAAACATATGAAGGAACTAGTTGGTCTTATAGATACCTAAAAACAATGTGAAAATGGAACTAAGCCTTGAAATTCACTGTTATCAGTGGCACACCTTTCTCAGTGATGGGTTCCTTTGGTGGGGTAGGAAGTCGGGGAGATTGGATGTTTCATGATACCAGCACTTACTTGCCTGTGTTGAGGAAGGAAGAGACTGGGTTTTGTTGTTTTTGGTTTTTTTGGTTTGGTTTTTTTTGTTTGTTTGTTTGTTTTTGTTTTTCGAGACAGGGTTTCTCTGTGTAGCCTTGGCTGTCCTGAACTCACTCTGTAGACCAAGCTGGCATTGAACTCAGAAATCTATCTGCCTCTGCCTCCCAAGTGCTGGGATTAAAGGCGTGCACCACCACTGCCCGACTGAGACTGGGTCTTTTATGTCTTCAGCCATTGTTTATGTTTTTGGTAAACACAAAACTATTATTTTATAGGCGTATATGCACATAAAGAACTCTAAGAAATTAAAGAGGCTGATAGCATTAGCCATGATTGCAGTAAAAAGAAAACATAAAAAGAGAAAAGATATACATTTAAAGTCAGGTCTTTGGCTGGGGAGATAGCCGAATGGTTAAGATCACTTGTTGCTCTCATAGAGAACCTGGGTTCAATTCCCAACACCTACCTACATGGTAACTCACAACCATCTGTAACTCCAATTGGAGAAGATTGTACAAAGTGCACACATTGTACACACACATACATACAGGCAAAACACCCACATATGAAATAAAATTAATAAATCTTATTTTTAAACTTAAAATTTGGCTCTACCTTGTACATTACTAGTAGAGATGTTAAAAAGTGCTACCACTGTGGAAAATATCTTGATAGACAGTAAATATAAAACCGCCCAGCTGTTCCATTTTACCCAAAAGAACTGAAAATAAAGTTCCAAATACATTTGTAAACCTGTATTCATTTGAAGCATTATTTGCCACTATCAAAAGTTGTAAAGAGCTCAAGAGGTAAATGGATGCACAAAATATATATGTGTGTGTTTGTGTGTGTGTTTGTGTGTGTGTGTGTGTGTGTGTGTGTGTGTGTGTGACCATTTGACCATAGAAGGAATGAAACATAATGATACAATATATAAAGGAACATTATTCAGGCATAAAGAGACTAAATAACATATGATTTCACTCACATGAAATAGCTAGAATGGGAAAATTCACAAAGAGAGAAAGTAGATTAGAAATTATCTGAGGCCAAGGGGGCAGGGAGTGGGGAGTTACTGCTTATGGCAGAGTTTCTGTTTAGAACGATAAGGACATTTTGGAAGGAAGATAGGGATGATGTTAGCAAAACATCATGAATTTAATTGAGGCCACGGAGTTGTACACTAAAAACGATTTAACTGGTTGATTTTATGTCATATGTATTTACCACAGTTTAAAATAAAAATTGCAAACAGAGAGAAAAATTAAAGTAACCCACACAAGGGTCCATGAATAACTTGAAAATGTTTTGGGATTATCAATTCATTTCACTGTTGAACTATTTGTACTTTCCAACATGTTCATAGAATATAAATTACATATCAATTAATATAGAATATCAATTTCTGACCTGATTCCATTTTTTCAACTTTTTAAAATGAAAAGCAATTACATTTCATAAGAGAAAAGTAGAGGTGTATTTTAAAGAAGATATCTGTATTTGCATATATCCATCTCCTGGCTACCTTCCTTAGGCACTGAGTGCTTACTTTGTGTCAGAATTTCAGCTGAGGAAACATGGCAGTAGCTG
>JADRCD010202127.1:0-15462 GCA_019843815.1 Montemys delectorum | reverse complement strand
GCTGCTGCTGCTGCTGCTGCTGCTGCTGCTGCTGCTGCTGCTGCTGCCGCCTCATGGAACAGCAATACGCTGCAGCTGCAGCTTTCTCTTTATTACTGCCATTGTAAAGTGGCAACTGTGGGTACTAGGCATGTTCTAAAGCACCAGCCTTGGTAAGACAAATTCTGCAAAGCAAATACAAGGCAGAACCACACCAGGATCCCATACCGCTGGAGTCAGCTCCCATCTATGAGTCAAAGGGTTGTCACAAAGACTAGTGCTTCCCAAGCGCTTCTGCCTCAACCCTTTTTCTTCCTATTGGTCTTTAGGGGGAGCTGACCATGACCAGCGAGATGGAAAACTTACAGAATGCCCTATACCTAGATGTGGTTCCAGAGTCCTGGGCCAGACGAGCCTACCCTTCCACGGCAGGCCTGGCAGCCTGGTTTCTGGACCTGCTTAACAGAATCAAAGAGCTGGAGGCCTGGACAGGAGACTTCTTGATGCCCTCAACCGTGTGGCTGACGGGCTTCTTCAACCCCCAGTCCTTCCTGACTGCCATCATGCAGTCCATGGCCCGCAAGAATGAATGGCCATTAGACCAGATGGCCCTGCAATGTGATGTGACAAAGAAGAACAGAGAGGAGTTCCGGAGCCCTCCTCGGGAAGGGGCCTACATCTATGGGCTCTTCATGGAAGGTGCCTGCTGGGACACACAGGTATAGTCTGGAGAAAAGCCAACTTACACCTTGGGGTGGGGCTTGATGGCATGCATGTTGACTGCCCGGTGCAGTGCTCTAGAATCTTTTCTCCTAGGTGCCCTTTCTCTCCTTGAGACTATTTCTTTAAATCCATCCAAGGTTGCTTGAGATGAGCCCTGTGCAACCCCACACTAGCTGGATCTGACTTCAGTACCATCATTTACTAATCATGTGGCTGTGTGGTCTAGTGTTTCCTCTCAAGAGTCCCACTGACCAAACTATAAAATGGGAGACTAGCCACTGTGAAGTCAAATGGGTTACTATGTAAGAGAACTGGACTGCATTTGGTACACAGACAGCTGACGATGCCATGGTGCCGATTGTTGGCCTTTTTCCTCGGATGGGAAGGTATTCTGGGACTCAGAAGCCCAGGAACCACACAGATCTGAGGGGAGAAGCTGTCCCAATGGAAAGGTATCCCAAGATACGGGGTCGCGGGGACCAAATGGCTCTGAGGAAGCCTCCTCAGCAGAGGCAGTCCAGCTCCCAGGGGAGGGAAACCCCAGCTGAGGAGCTCAAGAGCCTAAGCCCTCTGGCTACTTCCTTTCTCTTCCTTACTCCTTGTCTTCCTCCAATGAGAGTCACAGCAGGCAGCAAATCTCAAAAGAGATCAGAGGCTCCAGGGTGTGGAGGGAGGGATGAATCCAGAAGTGGTTGCCTATGCTCCCCAGAGGGAGCAGACAGCAGAGAACTGGACAAAGCACGGTGATTATTATATAGGGATTCTTGGAAGGTGGAGCTTTCTAGAGTGGAGATTTCCAGGGTGAGTATCAGAATTTCAAGTCCTGAGCTTGGGGGAACTCAGGGATTGGTGGGTTTTGTTCAGACTTTTCACCTGAAATTAGCATAATCTTGGGAGGGTCCTGTTAAGGGGCTAGAGATGACCTTTATGACAGTTAGGTTGGTCTGGAGGAGGGGCCTAGCTGTTGGAGCTCTTCAGGCAGGACCCTGGCCACTTCCTCACCACCCCCCCTTGAGGGTTTATAAAGTTTACAAAGTAAACAAGTTTACAACAGGGGCCCATGGCAGGGAAAGTCTTTCCTGCAGCTTAAGTGGTGTGACTATCTAACATTGATGGCAACTGGTAATGGGCACCGCATTCTTCCCGGAGGAATGAACATAATTTGAAACTAAGAACACTGAACTATATACTTTTAAAGGGCTGGCTTTATGGTATGTTAAGAACAGTCTAAGCTTGCCCTGCTCCTACTCAGCCTGAATATTCTGTCCTGGGGACAAATGACAGTCCCTCTGTTCACTAGTTCTATCACCCACTATGACTTCCACCAACCTCTGAGAAAACTAGAGAGGCACATCGTTTTAATACCTTTATGAAAATAAACCAAATTACTCCGTTCCTAACAAAAGCAGGCTAGGGGCACCTGGTAAAGGGACCAGCGTTCCCCAAAGGGTCCAAGGGGTGCTTCAGGAAGCATGTGGCACCTGTGCTAAGGAAGAGCCCTGTGGCCGAGCAGTTGGGATAGCAGCAGGTTGTCCTCTCAAAACTGAGAATGGCTCATCTTCTTCAGTGTGCTTGCTGCAAGTCCAAGTGCATCTGGCTAACAACTCTTTTGACAGTGGTCTTTGATAAGTCTACTGAGCCATCCCAGAAAACCGTAAGACAACCTAATCTGAAAAGTTAAAAAATAGCCAAGGCCTGCCCTTGTCCCCGGTTATAGCGGGGGGGGGGGGGGGAGAGTACTTCCTTGCAAAAAGTTGAAATGCCCCAGAGGTGACATGACAACATAACAAAATCTCAAAGAGGTAGCAACTCTGCCCAGCTATAACCTCAACCCCAAAAGCATGTGCTGGCAAAATGGATATATGAAAAAGTAAAGAAGAGGGAGAATTTATTTGAAAATAGATTAATCTGTACAGGATGGGTAGACTTTAGAGTTCTATATCAGCAACTGACTTTAAAGCCAGTTGTAATATCACATGCTTATAATCCCAGCACCATAATGGAAGCTGCCAGAAAAATCATGAGTTTAAGTACATCCTAAGTTACACAGCAAGACTTCCCTCTCAAATAAACACGCAAAAAAAGATGACTTATGCTAAGCACATAGAAATGTATTTTTAGCTCCTCCATTGGGGACTTTGTGCTCAGTCCAATGGATGTCTGTGAGCATCCACTTCTGTATTAGTCCGGCACTGGCAGAGCCTCTCAGGAGACAGCTATATCAGGCTCCTGTCACTAAGCGCTTGTTGGCATTCCCAATAGTGTCTGGGTTTGGTGACTGTATATGGGATGGATCCCTAAGTGGGACAGTCACTGGATGGCCTTTCCTTCAGTTTCTGCCCCAAACTTTGTCTCTGTATTTCCTACCATGGGTATTTTGATTCCACCTTCTAAGAAGAACTGAAGTATTCATACTGTGGTCTTTCTTCTTCTTGAGCTTCATGTGGTTTGTGAATTGTATCTTGGGTATTCCAAACTTCTGGGCTAATATCTACTTATCAGTGAGTGCATATCATGTGTGTTGTTTTGTGATTGGGTTACCTCACTCGGGATGATATTTTCTAGTTCTATCCATTTGCCTAAGAACTTCATGAATTCATCGTTTTTAATAGCTGAGTACTACTCCATTGTGTAAATGTATCACATTTTCTGTATCCATTCCTCTATTGAAGAACATCTGGGTTCTTTCCAGCTTCTGGCTATTATAAATCAGGCTGCTATGAACATAGTGGAACATGTGTCATTATTATATGTTGGAGCATCTTCTGGGTATATGCTGGGTCCTCAGGTAGAACTATGTCCAATTTTCTGAGGACCCACCAAACTGATTTCCAGAGGCATTGTACCTGCTTGCATTCCCACCAGCAGTGGAGGACTGTCCCCAATGTTGGAGCTAGAGAAAGACCCCAAGGAGCCGAAGGGTTTGCAGCCCCATAGGAGGAACAATATAAACCAACCAGTACCCCCAGAGCTCCCAGGGTCTAAACCACCAACCAGAGAGTATACATGGAGGGAACCCATGGCTCCAGCCACATATGTAGCAGAGGATGGCCTTGTGGGACATCAATGAGAGGAGAGGCCCCTGGTCTTGTAGAGGCTTGATGCCCCAATGTAGGGGAATGCCAGGACAGGGAAATAGGAGCAGGTAGGTTAGTGAGCGGGGGATGGGGGGGATTTTGGAGAGGATAAAATGTGCAATGTAAAGAAAGAAAACATCTAATAATAATAAAGTATAAAGTATGAGAGAGTTTCCATTGTAGGTTATTGGGAGAACCCTGAATAGTGGGCAGGGTTCTGCCAGAACTTGGGGCTGGCTGGACTCTGGGACTAAAGTGGCTCTCTTCACATTCTTGTTCTTAGGCTGGGATCATTGCGGAGGCAAAACTGAAGGACCTGACACCCCTCATGCCTGTGATGTTCCTCAAGGCCATTCCAGCAGATAAGCAAGATTGCCGAAGTGTCTACCCTTGTCCTGTGTACACGACTTGTCAGAGGGGACCCACCTATGTATGGACTTTCAATCTGAAGACTAAAGAAAACCCATCCAAGTGGGTTCTGGCTGGTGTTGCCTTGCTTCTCCAGATTTAGCATCTTTAAGGGCCCTTGGGAGAACAAAGGAGGGTTGTGTGTAGCTCCCTGACAGGCAAGTGGGTGATGGGTGATGGATCCTGTAGAATTTCTCTAGGGGACTTGGAGTGCCTCAAGTGAGGCTGAGTTCCTAGAGAGCCCAGAAATAATGGGAGAACTCTGAGTAGTGAATTTTTCAAATAAAGTGATTTATTCAACTCTTCTAAGAACTGTTGTCTTAAATAATGGTAAAGAGCCCAAGACAATCAAGCTGGTAATGACCATAGACCTTGTTACACAGTGCAGTCCTGGACCTTTGTGCTCTGGCTCCCAGATACTGCACATGCATAGGCAGTACCCATCATAACCTGCATGCCATCACTGCTTGAGAAACACTGCCCTGTTTACAAATATTAGTGTTACAATACTGGCGTTTCTCTGTTAACAGCCAGAGTAAGTACTCAAGGCTTTGCAAACCACATTCTTGGCTAGAAACCCTCTACATGGCCGCTGTGGCCCTAACATGGTTACAGCCTAGACATGGAACCAAGTGAGTGTGGCTGCACTCCAGTAAGACTCACAAAAACAAGATCGCCTCTGTTGTAGTAGCTGTTATATGGTACCTGTCACATGGCATGTGACTGAGTCATGCATCTACTAAATAACCTTTCTACTCGCCGTTTGCTGAGGATACAACTGTAACCATGCAAGCAGATCCTATTGGCTTTGGTATTCTGACCACTACTCACGAGGCCCCCAAGGAGAAGCTTATACCATAAAGCTACTCAGCTGAAACTTTCCAGATTTCCCATTGTGGACATGACCACTGGAAAGTAAATGGGTGTGCAGTTTGGATGGGTTTCACACAGCTCTGTGAAGTGACTTTGGTAAGGAAGGTCAGGCTGAGCAGGGATCACTCTTCCTCTTCCTTCATACCTTTGGAGTAGTATTTACTATTTAGACAGTGCTTCATGAAATACAACAGGCACTCGAAGCTCTCGGGAACTTATAAGAGCAAAGCTTGAGTCCTACTTTGCACAATTTTTGAATCAACTTGGTAAGGTTTAAGGAAAAAAAAATGGAGCCAGGCGGTGGTGGCGCACGCCTTTAATCCCAGCGCTTGGGAGACAGAGGCAGGCGGATTTCTGATTTTGAGGCCAGCCTGGTCTACAAAGTGAGTTCCAGGATAGCCAAGGCTACACAGAGAAACCCTGTCTTGGGAAAAAAAAGAAAAAGAAAAAAAAAAAGGAATTCTTTATGGAAGAGGAAGGTGGCAATCCAGAAGATGGAGGGAAGTAGATAAAACAGCAATAAGGATGGCTGAAAAGGCTGCAAGGAATCACAGAAACAATCATCAAACAAAAACCCCAACAGCAGACATGAGAAGCCAGCTTTTGAGTTTGTTAGTCAGGGCTATCCAAATATATAGCCTATTATGCTGTTGTTCTTAGTTACCAACCAGAGATGGAGGTTCCTATTGCTGAAAATACTATGCACGTCAGAAATAGGGCCCAAAGACCCGAGTGACAACTGACCTGAACTGAGAAGTAAATTTCCTGGTACCAGAAGGCTCTGTGCAAGTTTCCAAAGATGAGAGGCAACCAACAGTCCTACCCAGCTACAGCACCTACCAACACAGTGCCTACAAACCACAGCAACCAACAGCATGAAACAATAACCCTAAGAGTGTAGTAGTAGCACACATAACCTTGGCAGGAACCAACAGCGCTCTAATCCATCCACTCAACAAAAAGAAGACCTGGCTAACTACTCAGCACTAGTAAAGTAACGGTCATTAGAGGAGATTCTAATATAGATAGAGCTAGAGACTTGCGCACGCATACATTAACATGAGTGAAAACAGAACAGAGGTGAACATTTGAACGGGAGTGGGGAGGGGTATGCGGGAAGAGGCACATGGGAGTGTTGATAGAACTTTCACTGTACCAAGGTAGGAAACTTTGAGATATGGAACTTGTGATTATAAGGACAAATGGGCAGGTTAGACATATATATATGTTAATAAAGTCCTCCGCAGTATTAAAAACTAGATCGATACTATTGATTTCTTCCTAACACCCTACAGGCAAAATGAGGTAATAAAGAACATTTTAAGACATAAAACACTCTGGCAATAATAATAGTTGAAGAAGGATGCCAGGAGAAGGGAGGGTACTTGAGGCATGTGGTCACGTGGCAGGCAGGCTCACCTGAGGGAAAGGTCGCCCAGCACGGCCCATGCTTTTCCTTTCTAGTTCTTTCTGCTGCATTACCAACCCGATAGGTTTCTATGGAATAGTCCTAGAGCTCTGCCCCACAGGGGCTCTTCTATGAAAACCGTACATTCAGAAGTGCTAATCAAAACAGTGAACATGGCAGATACAAGGAAGACAGAGACCAAGTCAGCTCAGTTTATTACAAATAAGGGACAGTTACACAGGAACTCTGTCACCCACCATTCTGACAAAGATGGCATGCACAGAGGGTGACCCTACCTCCCCTTCTGTGACAGCCTGCTCTAGAAGCCAGTCAGGCTTTCATTGGAGAGCTACTAAAGCCATTATCTACATGGCATGTCTTTCCCATGGGGTCCAAAATAGGAGACCAGCCGAAACAAACATAAACTGTTTTCTTTTTCTGGTGCAAAAGGAAAAACTAAACTCAACTCAGAACAACATCCCCTCCACATCAAAACAGTACCCAGCTCCTCTCCCTCCAACACAGAGAGGAGGAAGTCATTTCTGGTCGGAGTTCTTCCAGGCAGAGTTGAGCAGGATTGCAATGGACTGTAGTGCCTGTGGGTGAGGCTATGGGCGGGACTTCTTCCCCAAGTGTGATCTCTGATGCTTGTCAAGGCTGGAGCTCCAGCTGAACTGCTTGCCACAGTGGGTACATTTATAAGGTTTTTCACCCGTATGAACCCTTTGATGTCTATTGAAGTTTGACCTCTGAATAAAGCTTTTCTCACAAATGGGGCATTTATAGGGTTTCTCTCCTGTGTGGATTTTCTCGTGGTGGCGCAAGCCTGAGAAGTCACTAAAGCCTTTCCCACAGTAATCACATTTACAGGGCTTCTCTCCTGTGTGAGTTCTCTGATGTTTCACAAAGTCTGAGCTTCGTAGAAAGGCTTTTTTGCAAATGCGGCAATGAAAGTATGTCTCTCCGGTATGAGTCCTTTGGTGAAAAACAAGCTGTGAATTCCTATAGAAGGTTTTCCCACACTCTCTGCATGTGGGCAGTTTCTGGGCCATGGGGGCTCTGGCCTGTCCCTTCTGAGAGACCTCTCTCTTCTCCAGTAGCCACAAAGCAGACAGCTCTCCCGAAGAAGAGCTCTGCATGTGCTGACCTAGCTGTTTCCCATAGCCCCTTTCATGAGGAAAGAGCTGCGCCCCAGTTCCCTCACCCTGAAGGCTTTCCAGAGCCTCTGGGACATTCTCTCCAAAACGATGCAGCTCACTCTCACCGAAAAAATCACTCAAGGCAGTCTGTGGTGGAGCCTCATCTGATGCCTGGCTGGAAACATCCAGACATCCCTGGTCTCTGTGATTTTCCAAGTTTAGGTTCTCTTTGTCATTTTCTTGTCTGTCTTCTGAAAGGAAAAAGAAGGTTTAAATGGCAGTAGATGCTGTGCCCTGTTATCCAACTATGCAAAGATGGTACCAGGTGAGCATCATTTCTTTTTACTGAAAGGATATCAATAAATGTAGAAGAGAACTATTGCCCAGGTGCCTGAGCACTCGGGACTCACTCTGCCTGTGCTTGGTTCAAAGCTAAATCAATTGGCTCTGAAGCCAAGCCACTCATTCTGAAGAGCACAGGCTTCTAGTGAGCTTTTCTGACCCCTCCACAAGCAAACAGTATGCACTTAAGGACAAAAACCACCAAAAGTTATATACAATCAGTGCTTGTTAAGATGGTTGGTTTTCTTCTAAGGTTTATTTTTATTACCTGCAATGATGTGTATATAGGTATGTTTCTGTATGTATGTCATGTGTACATACATGTGTGCAGACATCCACAGAGAAGCTAGAGTCACAGATATCTGTGAGCCACCTGACGTGTGCTGGAAACCAAACTCAGATCCTCTGCAAGAGCAGCACACATGCTCTCAACTGCTGAGCCATCCCTCCAGCCCCAAGATTTTTATTTGATTATATATAAAAGATAAACACAGTAAGAATTTAGGAAGAGAAAATAAACCCATGTAAGAAACCCAAATCAATCCCAACAGCATTATCAAATATGATGGAATACATGACACTGAGCTCACAATGTGGCCCGGGCTAGCCTGGAACTTTTATCAGCCAGGCTGGCCTCAGACTACAAGAGATCTGCCTGCCTCTACACACTGAGTGCTGGATTAAAGGTGTGTGCCACCACTGTGTCTGGACTTCCAGTCTAATTTCACTTGCATGTACATATGTATAACCTACTTTTAGATAAAACTGATGTCATATTGAACACAGTTCTATATGTGGCTAGATATCATTTATATAGTAAATATTGACCCTGGTCTATTTAATATTTAACATGAATTCTCATATAATAAACCTAAATTGTTTTGGGGCTGTCCTAGAATTAGGTCTGTAGACCATCCTGGCCTTGAATTCTCAGAGATCTACATGCCTCTGCCTCCTAAGTACTAGGATTAAAGGCATGCACCATTACCGCCTGACCAAGAAATCTAAAATTTAGTTAATAAACGTCATTGTTTTACTGTATTCATAATTTTATTGTAGGCTCAATGCAGTAAGGCTATACTGTGCCACATTAGTTAACTAGAGCAATTCTATGTGCCTTGCTATTTAAATACATTTTATGTAAGTGTTTTTGGCTTTGGTATGTTGCCCAGGCTATCCTGAAACTCTTAGGCTCAGTTGATACTCCTGCTCAGCCTCTTGGCTAGGAATTTAAGTACTGGACACCACATCCAGCTATACATTCTTTACTGACTTCTGCCTTGGCCTTACTACACATCTGGCAGTCTGCCCAACTACTGAGTTTTCCAACTGGTCCTTTCTTATCTTGTTCCTGTAGCTTCCACCCCAGTTCAGTCTCTCTTCCTATAAACCTGGATCCCTACTAGGCCCTGTACAAGCTTCTCTGTCCAAGTGTTCTCTTCCCATCTGTCCTCATCATCACCAAATTAATATCTTTTCTCTCAATTCTATCTCTAGCTATAAAGACAGGCTATGCAAGGCAGAATCTAGTGGGACCAAGTCAGCAAGAAGGATGGATGGAAAAAAACCAACAAAACCCCCAAAACAAAACAGAAACAGCTGGGATATAATGAGCTGAATATCACAAATAAAACCCTACTGCTACAAGGTATAGGCAAGCTCTGTCCTTTACTCACTCTTACTGGGAATATAAATATGCCAAAGAAAAAAAATCATCTCTAAAATAATAATGGTAATAATAATAGTAGTAATAATAATGGGCTCAGTGTATAAGACCACTTACTGTTCTTATAAAGGATCTATGTTCTGTTCTCAGCACCCATGTGGTAGCTCATTAACTGTCTGCAATTCCAGTTCTATGGAATCCGATGGTCTTTTCTGGCCTCCTTGAGCGCCATGCAATGCATGTGGTGTAAATATATGCAGGCAAAATACCCATACACAAAAGTTTTAAAAGTTCAAAACCTATCCTAGGACTCCTCCTAGGTGACCCAGCTGGCCCCACTCTTCGCAGGCTCCTTTCCTAGGTGACACTCATGAAGCATCTTCCTCCAAGTTTGCTCGCCGATCTTCCATGATGTCATGTCATGGTGTGAAGCGATAGTTCCAAAGGAACTCTTATGAAATAGTAAATATACTGACTGACTGCTTCAAATTAAAATCGGAACTGGGTGGAACGTGTGCTTCGCACGTATAAACTCTGACTTGACTCCCAGCACAAAAAACAACTGATGATAAAGCCATATCTATCAAGTCTTATTCTCTGTAATATATTAGCAGAGGAAATGATTAGACTCCATTAGGGAAAGGATAACCTGAGTTCTTTTCCTTCTCCAAGATTCTAGAATTCAATACATATGTACATGGGCATGTGTGTACACATGTGAGTGAGCTGTTATGTTTCCATTTTTTTTTTAAAGATTTATTTATTTAATGTATGAGTATACAATTGCTTTCTTCAAATGCACCAGAAGAGGGCATCAGATCCCATTATAGATGGTTGTGAGCCACCATGTGGTTGCTGGGAATTGAACTCAGGATTTCTGGAAGAGCAGTCAGTACTTTTAACCACTGAGCCATCTCTCCAGCCTCTGCTGTTATGTTTTCTATGGTTGACGTGTTTTAGAACAAACACCCAAGTGTTAGGTGGTAACACCAAATAATAGGTGGTTAGCACTGATTAGGATTGGGTTAAGAAAGCTTAGTTTTGGCCAGCACAATGGCTCAGTGGGTAGGAGTGCTTTCTACCCAAGTCTGACCTCCAGAGCCCACACAACAGTGGCGGACGGCCATGTAAGGTTGTGCTCTGGCCTCTGTACACAAGCAAAGGCACAGCAAGCCCCTCACACAGATCATAAATACATGCAAAGGCACAGCATGATACACACATAGATCATAAACATAGACTAATAAATAAAATTTTTTTTACAAATCCAAGAAGTATTTTCTCTGAATTTCTTTACTGATGTAATGGCTATTACATGGAGTCTTTCTGAGGAAATTTTAACTACCTATATTGGCTTCATGTTGTCTAAATATTAGTTCTCTCTGAGAAGGAAAACTATCAAAATAGGCTGACAGTAGATCCAACATGTGCTCTTTCTTTCACGGTTAAATAAATATATCAACAGCCCTGTAGCCGGCAACTGCAGGTAGTCAAGATCACAGTTAGCATAACTAATGTAATAACTACTTTACCTACCACCTGCGTTTTGATCTGCAGAGGTCAGAAATGGCTAAAGACTATGACACTACTGACCTTTGCAGGGGGGTCTTGCCATCTTCTCAGCACTGTGGAGGTGCAGCCCCACCAGCTCTTCCCCATATTCTGCTAAGTTAGTCAGGTCAGGTTTGGAGTTGGAAATGCCTGCTACTGAGAGAGAGAAACTGTGTGAGTTTAGACAAACAGTGACATCTGGGAGGTCAAATGAGAAACCCAGACATGGAGTCACTTACATACACTCACCAGAGAACTAGATGATAAGAACATATGGTGAATGCCATGACAACAAGAATCTACACAGGTGACAAGGATGTAGGGACCACTGGCAGGCTAGTGCAAACATCAAGACAGGGACTCGTACCTTTTTTCAGGCAATTCAGTTTAGTAGGAAAAAGAATATAGACCCAAAGCCAGTAACAACTGCATCCACATTAACTCAGCCCTGGGAGTGGGAGCTGTGGAGGACTGAGCAAGTCCTTGATCTGATGCTCACTTCCATCATTTTTAAAAAGGGAATCCTATGGGTGGGCATGGTGGCATACCCTTTTAATCCCAGCACTCAGGAAGCAAAGACAGGTAAATCTCTGTAAGATCAAGGGCAGCCTAATCTATATAGTAAGTTCCAGGTCAACCAGGTTTACCTAGTGAGACCTTGTGTCAAAAAGGGAAAAATGGGGGTGGGGGGGGAGGGGAATAGCATCACCATGCCTATTTAATTTGTTTCATAAATTAAAGATATTACTATAGTTAACACAATCACACAGTTTCTGGAGAACAGAACACTTTAAATATTGGGACATTCTTACTTATATGCCTGCTATTTCTAACTCATCAACTTCCCATACTAGCACCAATGACTTCCTTTACACACACTTTCAACAGGTGTCTCTAGGAATACACAGAAAATACCTAGCAGTTTCCCAGTCTTTTCATCTCCTCCCATCAAGAGGACACAAGCCCTCACCTCCTGAGACCATTTTCCCATATGTCTCCAGCATGAGATCCCAGTACTGTTCCTTCTGAGTAGAATCCAGGTGTCTCCACTGCTCCTGGGGGAAAACCACAGAAGTATCATTCCAATGAAGGTGCTTAAATCTGCTTCCCAAACCACAGAAAGCTGAGAGGAAGGAATGTGCTGTGGACACTGGTCAATAGAAGACCTAAGAACTCACTGGAACAAGTGAGTCCTCTGTCAAGGACAAAGAGGGCAATGGGAGGATAACAAGCTTCAGATCCCCATTTCTTGCCCAGTTTATAAAAGTGGGCATACTTCTGGGGTTTGGTTTGGTTTGGTTTGGTTCTATGATACACATTAAGAGTGAAGAATACCACACACTCTGACCCTTGCTCTTGTCTCTTTCAAGAGCTGCAGCTCCTAACACTGGGTGCCTGCTATCCCCACTATTGGAAACCTAGAAATCCAAGAGAAAGGAAACACATTAAGACAGCTGGAAACCCTGATTCTGAAACAAAAGCACCAGGAGTCACAACTGCATTCATTTGGAGTCCCTCAACAGTTCACTCTCAGTGAAGCTGGTTTTACTCAGTGCTCCTGAGCAAGGTGCTCCACTGTTAGATAAAGCAGACCTTCTCCTCTTTCAAAGTAGGCTGAAGACCCAAAACAGGAAAGGCCATGCACCTCAAATCCATCTAGTTTTCAAAATGAAATTTCAGTCTCCCCACAAGAAGCCAACATTAGCAACCCAGAGTAACTGGCAGCATTCTGCGGAGTTGTACATAGTAGGCCCCAAGTCCCAGACTGGCCACTTTCTACTGTGTGATCTTGAGCAAGTTACTTAACCTTTTGGCGTCTTGGTCCCCACCTGACCTGCTGGCTGTCTGCACTGAACTTGTTGGGAAGTTTGAAAGAAGTAATATAAGCATCACTGTTGGAGTAACAGGACATCATGAGCTTCTCGCCCTCAGCTCTAAAGCAAGTCTGCCACCTAGTGTCAGGAATGTCTCCAGGAGAGAGAAAGTCTGGAATTAGCAGACTCTGGGGACAGAGGGGAAGAGGGGAGAAGACAGGGAAAGGGGAAGAGAATTTTTGGTATGAAAAACATCAGAATGCTCAAAAGTTCAATATTCTTAACTATATTGTGAACACAAAATTAAATTTAAACTTAACTATTTGGTTACTGTTATATGAACGAAATTCCTTGGAAACAGTCAGTCTGAGTAAATATTGCTAAATACAAAAGTCCTCAGTTGGAACCCACAAAACCTTCATTTGAAAGCTGTCAGGGAAAAGGACGCCATGCAAGCACCTGACAGAATGGCAGCTTTGCTGGACACTGGACAATCTCCATGGCACCAGAACAGCTGTTGCTACGTGAAGTGACAAGCAAGAGAGCACAAACACTGGGAGCTCCAACATCACCATCAGCCAACCGACAGCCCAGAGTCACTGATCACTGCACCAGTGGCTGAAAGCTACACTCTGGAACTGCCAAGAAGCCAAGGCCTGAATGTAAGCCTAGTACAGATGCAGGGTACCAGTGGCTAGTGCCTTTCTCTTTCAAAGTCCCGAAGTCCACTGTGTGCTCTGATGGAAAATCCTGCACCCATGTGGAAAGAGCACCATCTTGTGGCGCTTATGAACTAGGCCACCTTCAACTCAAATAGAGTAGGGGTGCTCTACTCAGCCACAGTTTCTGATAACATACTATGTAGGAGTAATCACATCACCTCTGCACTCTGACATAATTAGCAAAACTTCAAATTTACAGACAAAACTGGAGGTAGGGGTATTTTTAAATTTCCCTTAATTTTTCAAAGGATTCCATTAAATATGAAGGTTTTGTTAAGGCTGATAATGGTTGAGGTTGGTGGTTAGTGGTATATGTAAGGATGACTTATTTACCTTAGTAGTTGGCAGGCAGTTGTCAACTAATACTGTATGTGTATATAGTCACCAATGGGCTAACACAGGCACTGTATATATATGTAATTGCCAATCAGCTAATACAGACATTGTATACGTGTATAATTGCCAATCAGCTAATAAGGGCACTGTGTGTCTGTGTGTGTCTGTGTGTGTGTGTGTGTGTGTGTGTGTGTGTGTGTGTAGAGTCATCATTCAGCCATTACAGGCAATGTGTGTGTGTGGAGTCACTAATCAGGTGATATAGGCACTCTGCACATTTATAGTTGCCAGTTGGCTAACACAGGAACTGTAAGTGTGTATAGTCACCAGTTGGCTAATACAAATACTCTGTGTGTATAGTCACCAATTACCTAATGCAGGCACTGTGTATGTGTATGTAATCATCATTAATATTTGTTCTCTGTTTTATTTTGTGGCTGGCCTGAAATTCTAATACTGGAGCCTCAGTCTATTGAGTGCTAGAATTTCAGGCATGGGCCCGCCATGCCCAGACATGATCTCTCAAGTTATGGTTGCTGTCTATAATTTTTAATATATTAACCAATTCTCTCGACTATCCCTACATACTCCAGAAGCAATAGTCCTTTGATAAAGTAAGAGACAGCTTGGTTTGGGGGGTTTTTTGTTTTTGTTTTTTTGGGGGTTTTTGGTTTTTTGGTTTTTTGGTTTTTCAAGACAGGGTTGCTCTGTGTAGCCCTGGCTGTCATGGAACTCACTCTGCAGACCAGGCTGGCCTCACTCAGAAATCTGCCTGAATCTGCCTCCCAAGTGCTGAGATTAGAGGCATGTACCACCACTGCCCAGCTTGAGACAGCTTGGTTTTATGATAAAACTAGCACCAATGGCATAGGTCTACTGGATCTAAAAGTAAGATGACAAAGCTATATACATTTAATTTTTTACCACAGAGGGCAGAAGTTACTTTGGAAAAAAGAGAGCTGTTCAATAAATGGTGCTGAAAAAACAAGTTATCTACCTGAGGATGAAATTAAATTCTTATCTTTTACCTTGTACAAAAATCAACTAAAAAATGAACCAAAGACCTTAAATTAAACCTTTAAGTGCTAAAACTTCTAGAAAAAACTACAAGGACTATTCTTCAAGACACTGGAGTAGGCAAGAACTTTCTGAATAGAACACTGCCAGCACAGGAACTCTCAGAAACAATCAAGGACCAAGTGTCAACAGATGTACCACATGAAAGTCAAAACCTTCTGCACAGCCCAGGAAACAAAGCAGCAGAACACGCAGTCCCAGGATGGGAGAAAATATCTATGAGCCACACTTCAGACAAGGAATAACATCCAGAGTTTACAAAGAACTGTAGAAAGTAAATAAATAGCATTGGATGAAACTGCCATAAAGAAAAAGGAATCAGTAGACAGTTTTCAAAGGAACCTTGG
>JADRCD010202124.1:0-13348 GCA_019843815.1 Montemys delectorum | reverse complement strand
CTCCCTCCCTCCCTCCCTCCCTCCCTCTCTCTCTCTCTCTCTTTCTTTCTTTCTTTCTTTCTTTCTTTCTTTCTTTCTTTCTTTCTTTCTTTCTTTCAAAGCATTATGAGCATATGGAAGTACCATGTGAGATGGTATGCCACAGTATTTATGAGCATCATGTTGTCCTGTATCTAAATAGTGTTCTTCCATTCTCCCCTGTGTGTGAATGGGATAGGTAATATAGGTAAGAAATGTGGCTCAGTAGTTTCTTATGCTAGCATTCTTTATATTAGAAATGCCGAGAGACTTGGAAAATGTTATTTACAATAACTTATGATGGTCGTGAGTTTTATGTGGTCTATGACTTCCTAAAATGTAATAGTGTTCAGCATCTCAGTGGTGTTTTCTATAAGCAGAAGCTCTTATACATTGTAGAGGGATATTTTTTTTGATTTTAGGAGGGAGACTAGCTTTCAGATAGGTAAGATGACAATGGTGGGTTTGAGGTTTGAGCAAGTCCTTTTCTGTTTCCTGTAAAGTTTAAACCAAGTTAAATAGAATTGATTTATATTACTTGTAAAATGTCAGTCTCTTCATTGAGCTTTCTATTTTTGTCTTTACTGTGTTGGGGATAATCTGAAAGCACATTCCTAATTGATGTAACAGTTGTATCTGCATATATTTATGTAAGAGTAAATTTATATACATGTTCTGGGCTCTGCAAAATTATTGTTAAAAGCATGCTGTATGAATTCATTAAATTCTGATTTTGCTTTTTTTGCTTGATTTTATAGAATCATTATTCTTTATATTTTTTCTGACTTACTTAACAGTTGAAACTTTTTCATTTATCACGACTACAAAGTTTAAAGAAAATTTTGCATTTAGTTTCTTCCTCACTTTATATTCTTCATTATAAGGGAAATGAGAATTGTTTGTTATATGTCATTAAATGGGATAGTATCTTACTGTATGTTCCTCATCTGTATCACCTCATGTCTGTTTCCGTTAGAATGTGAGCTTCTAAAAAGCCTTTGTACCTCTTAGCTGTCTCCCTCTAGTGTGGCACGTGGCTTTAAGCACGAGCTCAATAAATGATCTTTAACAAACCTCCTCGTCTGTTATAAGTGTGGTCTTTTGACTCCTCTTACAGCATGGACTCTTTTTTTTTTTTGATATGTGGTTTTTGTAAAATGATCAAATTCAGGAAAAAATGAAAGTTTTTTTTTGAAACCCCTTTTTAGTGTTAGTAGGTTGGGGTTTTTTTTTTTTCCCCTCAACTTTTCCGTGTCTGTCTCTGTCTGTCTGTCTGGTCTTAGTCTTTCTGTCTCTCTATGACTTTCCCTCTTTGACTATCTATGACCTTGTCTCCCGAATACACATTTTCTCTCTCTCTCTCTGACTATCTCTGTCTCTCTCTCTCTGACTGTCTCTGTCTCTCTCTCTCTCTGACTGTCTCTGTCTCTGTCTCTCTCTCTCTGACTGTCTCTGTCTCTCTGTCTGACTGTCTCTGTCTCTGACTATCTCTGTGTCTATCTCTCTGACTGTCTCTCTCTGACTGTCTCTCTCTCTGACTCTCGCTCTCTCTCTCTCTGTCTGACTGTCTCTCTCTCTCTTACTGTCTCACTCTCTTTGTATATGTTTTAAAGATGGGGGACTGTGTTTGATGACTGAGATTTGGGGATGAATGTCTTGCAAGGCCCATCTGTGCCTCTCTTCTGCAGTAAGATGCTAGTACCTACCTGACTTCTGTCCACTAGTGGAGTGGGGAAACGTTTCTGAGGCCTCCGACAGCAAGCTGAGTGGGAGCAGCCTTACTGTCCGAGGCATCTTAGTTCTGCTCATGCTTGTATTGTATTCTGGTGGTGTTTACAGTACTCTATTAAGTGACTTACACATTTTTTCAAGACGCCTTTTGCTGTTTGCCTTTTTTAACTTAGAGAAATTTAATTTAATTTATTAAGTGTTTAAAAGTACTTCTTTTCTTCTCAATTTAGATTGTCTCCAGCTTTAAGACTACCACATCAAGGGCCATCTGCCAGCTTGTGAAGGAGTATATTGGCCACAGGGATGGCATCTGGGATGTCAGTGTTGCAAGGACACAGCCTATTGTTCTTGGAACAGCATCTGCTGGTGAGCCAGACACTGTTGCAGCTGGCTTATTAAGATATGACTTTGATTGATAACTGATGGAAGTGACTTTCAGTTGGCAGTAGCAAAGCAGTTCCTGTAAACAACAGTGTGCTGGAAGAGTTATTAAAACTAAAGCTTTTGGATCCACTTACAGCAAGATATGCCAAAGTCCTAGCACTCATGGTGGAGGCAGGAGGACCTCAGGTTGTAGGCCAGCATGGGCTTCCATGTAAAGTCTTGTCACACTGTCTCTCAAACAAAAAACAAGATGAAGAGGAAGGAAGGAAAAGCTTTTGTTCTGACTTGGGAGCACCCGTTTTTTTCTGAGACCCGTAGTCTTCCTTTGTAGTAGTCTTATGGATGGATGTCACAGCCAAGGCTGGACTCCTGTTTTTTGAGGAAGGGGATACTTGGCTTTAGCTAAGTATGTAATTATGTGAGGGTATCAGTTTTTGGATGGTCGGAACAACATGGTGGGATATTTTTTAAACATTTTTTTTTTTTTTTGGATTCTTTGTTCTTCAAACCAGAGGTACTTCTGATTTGGGGGCAGGTTTGTCATTTGTCTTCCACCAGTGAAAGAGTTACACTAGCAACCGAAAAATGTGTATTCTCTATCCTGTTGTGTTGTCAGAGGAGTTTGCTCTTCAGGGGTCACAGGTCTCACCACTAGTACGATAGTCTATGAAAACTCAGACTAGTCTGACTAACATACTACCTCTTCAGATAAAATTGCTAAAATTAAAAATGATGGTTGACTGTTGAAAATGACTTTCTTAGCTCATGAGAAGTTACTTTCTCACTAGATTCTGACTTTTAAAAGTCAAGAGTCCAAGAAACCTAGTTAGAGAGTTTGAGAGTTTCTTTTCCTGTTTGAAATTGTTTTCATACTTTAAACATCTTGGATGGTTTGTAAGTATTAGCTAAAAAAAGGGGATGACTTGTATAATATTTCTGAAATTTCATTTGGATAAGCGGCAACTATTTCTTCTCAGAATTTTATTTCCCTCCTTAGTGCCTGTGTGAGGATAAAGTTCAAAGGAACTGCCATTAGTTCACATAATGGAACTGAATTTGGAGAGTAATTGATTTTGAGAATTACAAGATGTTCTGAAAAGCTCTAATACGTGGAAAAATAATGGAACTGTGGTATAAATGGCTTCTGTGTGCCAGTTGCCCACATGATGGTTTCCATGTAGTGGTCTAGTAGGAAACCAAGTCCATTTGTCCTTTTCCAGGTCTGTGGCCTCAAAGACAAGCCACATCTTCGCTCGCGCCTCTCTGATGGTGGAGACTTTTCTTAGGTCAGTTGAATTGTACAAAGTAGTAGAATCAAAGTTGCAGGAACTGTTTGGGGACTGGAGAGATGACTCTGGCTAAGCACACTGGCTGTTTCTCCAGAGACCCAGTACCCACTCAGAAGCTCACAACTGTCTTTTCAGTCCAGCGCCAATGGAGCCAGTGCCGCCTTCTGTACTTCAAGGGTACTGCGTACAAAGGCATACATGCAGGCAAATGCCCATCCATATAAAATAAAAATAAAAATAACTGTTAGGGGTGATGTGACTTGCCATTTGTAGAGTATTACTATATTTTTAAAGGCACTATAAAATTGGTGATGGCTAAGCTCTGACTTTTTCATCTTGTAGATCACACGGCTTTGTTGTGGAGCATAGAGACTGGCAAATGTCTTGTCAAATATGCTGGCCATGTGGGCTCAGGTAAGCATTAACCTCAATGAGCATAATAATCAGAAGCTGTATTTTACCTGGTGCTTCTTTTAAAAATCATTCAGAGTACTAAACTGTATTGATAGAAAGTTTTATACTTGATATAAAATTTTAATATTTTGGTGGTCAGGGTACAGTGTAATGTAGTCAGGGAATAGAATAAACTGTTTTTTACTTTATATGAGTAATAAAGGGAAAAAGCTTAATGAGTGAGGGTACTACATATTAGTCTACCTTGTATAGCTTTATAATTATTTATTATAAACCATATGTTAGAGATTAATCTGTAATACTTTGGTCAAGCAAAAACAAGGATGCTCCCACTGATTGTTTGACTCCGTAGTTTATAATATTTTATAGTAGCTTTCTTTGGCCTCTTCAGTTATACCTGGGTATTAATAGTGTTCTGACCAAATTTTATTTTTATGCTTTTCTTCTAAGTGTGTATAAAGTTCTTCTACCTAGAATGTCTCTAGCCAGTCTTTGTGCAAGGCTGCTTACCTCCTCTGTCACCTACTACTGTTCCTTAGTTTTGATAGATAGCTTGATATTGGATACTTAGGTCCATGAACGCACATGGGTGTGTGTGCGTGTGTGATTTCTTCTCCACTGTGCCTTTGATGATCTTAACAATTCATAGAAATCAACAAGACAAAAGCTGGAACATCATATGAATTTAGTGATGAGGCAGTCCTAGGGAAGGAACTTGCGCTTCCCAGTTACATGGATGCTGGCCGCTGAGCCGAGTTTCTCTAGAAGAATAGCAGGTTACCTCCATTTTCTTACAGAAACTTTTTGCTTTAAGTCTCAGCTGAAGAAAAGGGCATTTAAAGATCTCACTTTTGAGAGAGTCTTTTGGTAGTATGTAAGATCCCCACTCATTGTAGTCCTGAGGTTTTTGGTTTTGTTTTCCTAATCCCTAGAGTAATAATTTATATGTATAGAGTGGAAGCTTCTGCTTCAGCCGGACTCCAGCATATTGTTAAACACGGTAATTCTCCAGTGGAGAAAAGGGTGTAGTTTGGTAGCCAAAGAGAGGACACAAGTGTCTTTCTTGAGAGTATCTCTACTCCTATCGGATTTCAGCTTAGGCTCACATTCATAGACTCACATCACGCACAGCTATACCCATGCGTGAATCCTAAATTAATCTAGCACCTTCCTGACCAGCTTGGTGGTCTGCTTTATGATGAGGGATCTCATAGACCCCGACTCTTCATTTTCTTTAGCTGTTCTTGCTGCTACTTGTCTCTTTTGTTTCTTTCTTACTAGTCCTTTCTTTCTTAGTTTATAAATACAGTGCCTAAAATATAGTATTAATTACTAGGGACTCAAAAATGTGATAATATTTTGTAGAATATTGTATTAAATTCTCTATGTCTTTTAAAAATATTTTTAAAATATATTTATTTTATAATATATAAATATTTATTTTTATTTTATGTGTATTGTTTTTGTCCAAAAATATATGCACCATGTGTGTGCCTGGTGCCAAGTAGGTCAGAAGAGGGTATTGAATCTCTTGGAACACAATTTATAGCAGCTTGCAAGCAGCTACGTGGATGCTGGGAGCTGAATCTGAGTTTTCTGTAAGAATAGCAGAAGCTCTTAACCACTGAGCCAGCTCTCTAACCCATCAGCCCCCACCCCACAATTTACTTTTAAAATAAATTTGCCTTTTAGCATTATAGCTTACATTTAATACTTATGACTGTTTTTACCAACTGTACTATGTTATTTATATTTCAGTATTGAAAGTAAGTAGAATTCTCTCTCTCTTTTTAGTGTAGTTTTTAGTAAACCATTTTAAAGGCATAGCTAATAAAATTGCACTGACATAATTTTTTGAGGTTTGGCAGAATTTTTACCACATTCTGTCTAAGGGATAAGCATTTTCTTTGTGAAGCAGAAAATGAAGGTTGGTTCTTCTTAGCTCCTTTCTTAGACGAATGGTGGTTTCAGTCTATTCTAAAACCCAAGGTTTGCTTTAGGAAAGTCCTAAGTAGGGAGATGAGTCTAGAATCTTTTTAGTACCTGACGAGTCCCACTGAGCTGGGTGCATGCTTGTTAACTTGCTGACCATCCATTCATCCATTAAGATAATCCATCTGAATACGAGGAAGGCAGGCAGGCAGGCGAAAGGCTGCTGGGCTCTGTGTTGGCTTATGCCTTTTTATTAAGAAAATGAATGCGTCCTCAGGAAACATTGCCAAAACTTACCTTTGAGTATCCTGAAGGTGGATAAGAACACGAGAGGACAGAATCGAATCCCCGTTCATTCTTGAGTCTGGTTAAAATTCTCTCCTGTAGTCTCAATTGTGGACTAGAGGAGGGTTCTATAAGCTGAGGAAGATTCAGGGCAAGGCCAGTGGGCAGTGTCTGTACACTACAGTTTGCTTTTGCTTCTTGTCAAATAACCTCATTTTCTTTGTTTATCCTGATTTATTTTAACTCCGTAATATTCTTTCTTGTATACCCTATGATTTTTCAAGTTAATTCATATTTTAGTTTTTTTTTATTATACCTCTGTTCTAACTTATACATTAATTTACAGTTTAATCAGATCAGAGAATCTAATGAACTATCATAATTTTTAAATTTATAATTATCTATGTAATACCTATATTAGTTAATAAATATCAGTATCATGTATTTGTTATCTTAAACCTGTTTTTGTAATATTTTTATTTTGCAGTAAATTCTATAAAATTCCATCCCTCAGAGCAGTTGGCTCTTACTGGTATGTTGAATCTTCTTCTTTCTTGAATGAAATTATTAATAATCTTGAAAGAGTTATAAATTTTATATTCTTTTGTTAGTACTATCAGAGTTATCCATGGTATTTAGGAAAGTTAGATATTTTACGAATTACTTTGTTCCTTTTTAAGTCATCTACCTAAGCTTCAGTAGCTTGTGTGCATCCCGTTTAATACTGGCTCCAGCAGTGGCGGCCCACTCCTTTAATCTCAGCACTTGGGAGGCACAGGCAGGTGGATCTCTGAGTTTGAGGTCAGCCTGGTCTTACAGAGTGAGTTAGGATGGTTAGGGCTACACAGAGAAACCCTGTCTCAAAAAAATCATCCAAACCAACCAACCTAACCCAACCAACCAACCAACCAACCAACCAACCAACCAACCAAATAAAAACATAGCTTCATTTGCTGCTTTTGGAAAGCAGCCTTTTGTACTGAGGATTATTTTATAGAAATTGTCCGACAGCTGTAGGGTCATGATTTGGGTACAGATGATAATCTTGGAGAGTATGTGTTGGCTTTGATGGGCCAGAGGTTGGCATACTTCTGAAAAAGACAGGAATATTTATCTTTGACAGACCATATGACACATGTCTCTGGTTTGTCTTGCTTTTGTAGCATGGAAGTATGTCTCTGTAGCAGGTGAACTGTTCTTTTATAAAAACAGGGATGTGCCTGTGCTTTTCCCATGGGCCATGTTCTGCTGACTTGTAGAGTCTACAAGCTGAGATGACAGGGTGGGTACTTGGTGTAGGTGGAAGGATTAATGAAGAAACCCACCATGAGTCCTTCATGTATGGTGTACAGTGATTACTCGTTTTGATCAGAGACCTTTGACATGTGAGAGGATATAGTGGGAAGGTTATCTAAATCATTTTCCCAGTCCTAGGTGATCTTAGCCAAGGCTTACCTTACTACAGATCTGAAGAGCAAAAGTGGGGAAGACCCTGAAGGTTTATTGTGTGGTTGGTAGAGAAGATGCTAGACCAGTGGCAGTTGGATGTGTTTAGATATCAACCAAAGGCTTAGAAAGGAGAGGTGAAACAAGGAACTACTAGGAACTTTGAGACAGCTAGAGGAGAAAAGAAAATTGGACTGCCATGCTTAAGTAGTGCCAGTCAGGACGATCAGTTGATTTCGACCATTACAAGTTTACTTTCAGCTCATGGTAACTTCTTTAGGTAAGTTTTGCAGCAGTGAAGAGAAGATGGAAGCAGGCCACGTTGGTAAAGGGTGGGAGTAACCCATTCTGGAGAGGAAGGGGGTCTTCAGTGCCCTGTATGTCTGTCCTTCCTCTTTCATTCCTAGTCAAAGCATTTTCTTGTAAACTTCTGCTTCAGGAAGAGGAAAGCAACACAAATATGTAGCGCTAAAAGGAATATAAATAAATAATGCTTATTGTAAAATCCTGTTAATAATGAACAGATAAAAGTATCATTCACTTTCCCTGAAACATCTCAGACTCAGTTATAGTCATAAGTGAAATGCAATAGAATATTTATTACATAGATTAAAATCTCTTTATATACTTTTAATCTTCAAAATTTTTCTCAAATGAACGGGGAATATTTTCTTTAGTAATAGCAATAATAATCCTAAGTTTGTACATGTATTCTATTAATAGCCTCGTACAGTCTGAAATCACTATTTAAATAAAGAATATTTGTTTTACTAAATGATGACTCAGCTAGAAAAGCATGATTGATGTTTGGCCACAGATGGAAGAACGAGCACATTTTATGCATGGTGTGCCCCGTGGGTAATCTTCCCTATTTGTCTCTTTAGCTTCTGGAGATCAGACTGCTCATATCTGGAGATACGTGGTACAGCTTCCAGCACCTCAGCCTGTTGCCGACACTAGTGTAAGCATGTTTAGTCACTCTAACAGTTCTCTGCTGCTCCATTCATGTAGGACTCTGGATGTTTTCAGGTTTTAGAATAAGCTGATGGTATCTGGTGTGATCCAGTGTGGCTTAACTGACCTATGTTTTGAAAGATTAGCATAGATGTGAACTATGAATTTAATCAGCCACTTTAGCAGACAGATGGGGTGAAGAAAACAGAGTATAGGGCGAGATGGAGGAAGACTGTTAGAGTGTCAGAGTGCTGGGTTCTTTCAGCACCAGGAAACGGAACTGCCCGCTATAAACATTTGTCTTCTTTTAGACAGAGGAACAAGGATCTGAAAGTATTTAGTGATAAAGAGATAGATACTCCTGTCTGTCATAGTCCTGAGGTTGGCTCTTCCTCATTTTGAAAGGGCTGGCTTCTTGGTTGTTATCTTCCCTGCTTTCCTGGTTTTTTTTTTTTTTTTGGTTTTTTGAGACAGGGTTTCTCCGTGTAGCCCTTGCTATCCTGGAACTCACTCTGTAGACCAGGCTGACCTCGAACTCAGAAATCCACCTGCCTCTGCCTCCCAAGTGCTGGGATTAAATGCCTTCCTGTTTTATTTTCCTCTTCCTCTCGATCTTTGTTTCTTCTTAAGAGACATGGTTTCATTGTAGCTCAGCCCAAGCTGGCCTTGAATTTGCATTCTTCCCCAGCCTCCTTAAAGCTGGGAGTATGAGCCTGTGCCATCTATCTGGCCTCAGTTTGGTTTGGGGAGGGGGGAAGATGCCACAGCCCAGTGCCACAGCAGGTCGTTGGTGAAGATGCTGCCTTAGTGGATCTAAAAAGGTAAAGAACGGAGCCCAAGAGCATTGCTGTTGAGACTTAGATCTAATGGAGTTTGCTTTGCTGGCCTGGGGTTTGTTTGGAACCTGCTGTCCTTCCTATCTTTTCTTTTGCTCTCTTTGGAAATAGAATTACCTGTCCTGAACTTCTGAGGTGTTGTATTTTATGTAAATATAACTTGTTTGTTTTCTGTGGGCTATAGCTAGATATGCATTTTCCCTAGGCATGAATTGTACCTTTATTCTCATGCAGATCTCCCAGTCTGAATGTTACTGTGCTAAGAATGTACGATGGACTTCTTTAGTGTTAATGCTTGAATGAGTTGCTGTTTTGGGATAGAATCAACCTATTTTTCAGTGTAAAAAAGCTCTATAATTTGGAGGCACAGGGTTAGAATGTTATGGATGGTGTCTTAGTTAGGGTTTCTATTGTTGTGAAGAGATACCATGACCATTGCAACTCATATAAATCATTTAATTGGGGCTGGCTTACAGTTCCAGAGGTTTAGTCTGTTATCATCATGGCGGGATGCATGGTGGCAGCATGCAGGCAGACATGGTCCTGGAGAAGGAGCTGAGAGTTCTACATCTTGATCCACAGGCATCAGGAAGTAAACTGGCTTCAGCTTCTAAGACCTCAGAGCCCACATCCACAGTGATACACTTCCTCCAACAAGGGTACACCCCCTAATGGTACCCTCCCTGTAGGCCAAGCATTCAAACACATGAGTCTCTGGGGTGCCATTCCTATTCAAACCACAACTGGGTATTTGTTCACTCCAAAATTTGTATGCTAATGTGGCTTTAATTAGAGGCAATATCTTTAAGGAAGTAGTTCAGGTTAAATGAGACCATAGTGTGGGGCCCTGGTCTGATAATATTAGTGTTCTTAAGACATCAGAGACCCTACTTTTTTTCTCCCCATTATGTGAAAGGTCAGCTGTTTGCCAGGCAGGAAAAGACCTTTCATCAGAAAGCAAACTTGTTGGTACCTTTATCGTGGACTTCTGCTCTCCAAAATTAACTCATGTCATTTCACCTTCTAAAACATGAGGTTTCAGTCTTTTTTGAGCCCTTCTTTTAATGTAGTCTCTCCAGTGGAAAAGAGCCTTAACACTACACAAAACCCAAACCATATACATGGTCTTAACTCTCAAATCCTTTCCTCTGTGTGTCGCTTGTCTGAGGAGCTGAGGAGGTAGCTCCATCTGAGGTATTTATTTCTTACTTTTATTTATTTTTTTCATATATACATATACATATACATACACACACACACACACACACACACACACACATATATATATATATATATATATAATTTATTTATTTTTTTTCCCCTTAGTGAAAGTCTGTTGTGTTCACTATTGTAGGTCAGGAGTCTAGCAGTTAACAAACCTGTCATGAAGTTTGGAGTTCTCTGTGACACACATCTCCCTGCTCTGTTTCCAGCTACTCCTTGAAATCTTATGGATTCAGTTGTTCAGTCTTTTTCTGTGCATTGGGGAACTGTTATATAGCATTCAAGAGAGATATCCACTGAGTTTTCCTATGGATCACCATTGGGCATAGTTACGTAGGAAGTGCAAGACAGACAAGACAGTGTGTCAGATGTCACATACAATATTCTTTGTTGAAGCTGTGATCAGTACCTAGCCAAAGAGATCCTTGTCCACAGAGCCATCCAGAACTGTACAGCAGTACAGGTGTAGGGGAGTAAGACTTCTTTGGTGCAGGTGTAGGAGCCGAGAAGCCTAATGACAAAAAGCCAGAGCCTTCTGAACAGTTCCATCAACAGCAGAGCTCCAAGGCATTCAGAAACAGCTCAGGGCTCCAGCGTTGCTGCAGCATTTCCAACAGGCATTTCCGGTGATTGTAGCAGCCCTTCCTGTCTTGATATGTTTATATGCTAGGAGTCATTATTCTCTTGACCAGCACGTCCTGGGAATGAAGCTCTCTCAAGCAGAAGGGAATCCATTTTGCCGACTTTTAACCTTTTCACAGTTTTTCAGGCTCTCCATTTTTTAGCCAGTTGCCAATCTAGTGGCAGCCCACTATAGATCCCTTTTCATAATTCACCAGGTGTCGTCTTTCTAGAATAATGGATATGCTGATGCATCAGTGGCTCCCTTTTGCTTTTGAGATGGAGTTCTTTCTTTGCAGGGCTTCCCTTGTTGTTCTCCTGTTATTTGCTTTTAAAACAGCCTCACTGTTTAACTTTGGGTGGCCTTGGACTTAAGTAGCCCTGCCTCAGCCTCCACAGTGCAGGGATTATTGGCATGAGTTATTATATGCTTGGACTAGGGAGTCTGATTTGGTTTCCCTTTGTAAACCTTTCTAGGCTTAGTTTTTATACTCCTTCTGCACGCTAGCCCAAACTGAACACAGCTATGCTTACAGCTTTACAGTTATCACATTCTTTCCTTTGCTGGGCTGTACCTGTTTTCCCCAAGCTCCCCTTCCTTCACCGGTCGCTCCTGTGTGGCTTCCTTGAAGAGTTGCACTACGCTGTGTATTCTCATGCACCCTGCAGTCTTAGTAGATGTTAGCAAAACCTGGTAATTCCTTGTTCCGTCAGTAGAGTTCTACTTCCTCTTCTTGATGGTTTCTACAGTGCTTCCCTTTTCCTCAGAACAGTTCTAACACCAGCACACGTTTGTCCCAGAGTCCTCCCAGAACTATTACCCCACTGACTTTCCTTCCCACACAAACATCTTCAGCAGTGTCTGAAAATTCACTCTTTTCCCTCCTGAGTCCCACTCTGTCTAGCTTAGTGTTCCTACAACTCTGCTGGTCCTCAGTCATCAGTGTCGCCCTCATGGTTGCTCATCCAGTACACACTGAAGCTGCTTTTGGAGATTCTAACATACCCTTTCCTCCTGGTTTTTCCTTCCCTTAAATCTTGTTCGGTGGTTGTCTGATGCTCTACCCACTGGTGTAAGTGTAAGGATGCTGCTCAACTGTTGTTTTCCTATACTAGTCCTAGTTGGTCTCAGTCAGCATCTATGGCTTTAAGGACCAGCTGTTTCTGTGGGTCTCAGTTTGCATACTGCCTTTCCTTTTAACTCCAGACTTCAGTTGTCATCTGATCAATACCTTGCTTGGTTGTCCTGTATCTGCTGTTGGGTTCTGGATGTCCCCTAACCTGCTGCTCTTATCCTGTTGCTCATCTCAGCTATGTTGTCACTAGTCACTCAGGAGTTTGGACCATAGAGTTTAAATTGTCTTCAAAAGTTTGTGTGTGTGTGTGTGTGTGTGTGTGTGTGTGTGTGTGTGTGTGTGTTTCATGTGGATATCTGTTGGCAAATTCTGAAGCTTTCCTGAGAGGATATATTAGTCAGCCTTCCTACTGCTGCTCACACCTAGACTTCTCTTTCCTGTAGTTACATTTCCTCTGGTTCTTCCCGGGACTGGTGGCTTCAGCATCCATTTATGTTACCACAGTCTGTAGACTAGAAGTCTAAAAACAAGGTAGCAGAAGGGTTGGTTTATTCTAAGGCCTCTGTCCTAGCCTAGCGGGTGGTCACATGGTCACTGTGCCCTTGCATGATCGTTCCTTGTATGTGTCTGTATAGTAATTTTTTACTGCAGTCCATCTGTCATGGGAGACTGGGTCCTACACTCAGCCTAATTTTAAGTGCCTCTTAAGGGCCCTTTTTTTCTACTAGAGTCACATTCTGAGGTCTTGCAGTTGGGGTTTGGCATGTGAGTGTGTGTGCACAGTTCAGTGCACAGCAGTCTCCTCTTGTTTTCCTGTGTTTAATTCAGGTAACACGCCTCTGCTTAGAAGTGATGATTTTTCCACCACATGCAGAATAGAGCAGAGGCCTTTCCATGGCCTATCAGGTTTTCCATACCACCTGCTGCATTGCCCCTCACCCCGTTTCTGTGTCCCTTCACATACTAGCAAGCCCAGTTATGTAGCAGAGTAAAAAGACTTTATACTTATATTCTTTCACGCATACCTTTCTCCTTTGTTATCCATAATAGGACTTAGTTGTTGTTAGTCTTCTTCAGTAATTCTGTGAAGACAGCAGCCCTTTGGCTGTCTATCTCTTCTGCTCCCTTTCTTATTTTC
>JADRCD010202121.1:0-15025 GCA_019843815.1 Montemys delectorum | reverse complement strand
AAAAAAAAAAAAAAAAAAAAAAAAAAAAAAAAAAAAAAGCCCAGGAAAAGATGGCAGTGTTACAGGCAGTGCTTTTTCAGACTCATCTTGGCTAGGCCCACCTGAGTAGTTGTGAAGGTCCTGTACAATTGCAGAGAGAGATGGGTGGGAACTTGTTCTGGGTCTCATGGCACCCACAGCTCTCACAGTGTATTCTATGAGAGGCATCAGAGGACAAGGGTGGGAGGACTAGACATTCTGAGAATGTACCCTCTCCTGCATCCTTCCATTGTTTTTCATGCTGATACACAGGAGCTTGTTCCACCTTAGTGAGGTACTAATTTATACTTTAGTTTTTAGGGAAGCTAGGGCTAGTCTTTAGTTTTTAGAAACCATTATGTTTCATGGAGGAAATTAAAATGGCCTTTGAAAAGTAACTGAAGCCACTGTCTCCAGGTTCTCTAGCACTAAGAGAGCACCTTTAGCAGAACCCACCAGTACTGTCAAAATTCAGAAGTGAATGGGAGAAGGCAAGGATCTATCTCCGCACCTGTGCAGACTCCTCTTCTAACCTCCTCTTCTCGTCTTCTGCATCAATCAGCTTCTGCTTGGTCATCAATAGCTCCTTATTCAATGCATCTGCCTTTTCCTCTGCCTGAGATACCAAGAAGCCATTACTAAGCTCATTACTCATTACGACTCAGAACTTGACAAGTTCAGGATCCAATTGTAAGAAGGTAGAGTGAGCCAGTCCAGATGGAGGAATGGCATGCTCAAGGTCACCCCTAGGGTACTCAGTATATGGTTAGTGCAGGGCAGTGGTCAGGGACTGAGCTGTTTTTTTTTTTTTTTTTTTTTTTTTAAACTCACCTCATTGCTGAGTGACTTGTGCTACTTGCTTAAGTTAGAGACCCTTTCTAAGTCCCAGGTTATCCAGTATAATATTCATTCAGTACAGTGCCTAGGCTAGTATGAACAATGGGATGGCAGCTAAATTTAATAAAATTTATTAGTCATTGTTTTCTCTTCCAAATGGTTTGTATTTCTTCCATGCATCTGACTAGTCCTGCATGTGTTCTTGCTAAAGTTATTCAACAGAGAGAACCACTTTCTCTGAAAATTCTAATAGCCAAAATCTTTTTCTAGCACACAAAAATGTCTGCTAAGTAGAGATGTGAATCCCAGGGGAAAACAATCCCTGTGAATCCTGACACAGACCTCTTCACAGATAACTGAAGAGTGATTATCATGTTGGACAACAATCAAGGAAGTTAGGGATAGTCTTCTTTGGTCCCTTCCTGGACAACTTTCCCTGGCTTCTCTGACATCACTTAGACAAGTACTGTAGCTAGGGCTGAGCTATTCATTGTACTCTTGGGCCTTCACACAGAGAACTGAGATAGGCATGACGTGAACAAACTCCAGACAGCTGCTGACTACTTGCAGACTGTGCAGGCACTGAGGATAGTTCACTACTTATTCCTCCATTGCAAACTCCAAAAGTGGGTCAGCGAGGGGAAAGCTGATCCAGCTGGAAGCTTTGCTTCCCATAGGAGCAAGGTGAGGCAGTCTCTCCAGACCTCTCACAGTCTAGACTCTGCAGCACCTGCTTCAGCTACATTCTCGCTGGCTCTCAGCACTGTCAATGGGAAGGTGTACACAGCCTACTGGACTGCCCCAGCTATATTCCTGATGGGACACACTTGCTGCAGTCATTCTAATTTAAGCAACTGAGATGAGAATACCTAGGGATAATGTACATAAATCCAGGCTTCTACTTCTAGTCATGAAGGTTGACTAAGAAGCAGATTCATCCTTCTACGCTAGCCAGAATTCTGAACAATACCTGGGAAACAATGGAGGAGAAAAGAAACCATCTACATTCTCCTATCAATGGGACTCCTGTCAAGTGTCAAGAAGAAAATGTCTGAAAAGGTTAAGGTCCTGGGTGGCTGAGGTGGCCAAAACTGTGGGAGAGAGAAGGAAGTCAGAATAGTCTAAGGATGCAGCAAAAGAAAAAAAAACAAACAGGACAGAAAAGCAATTCCTATCTGGATATAACTGAGCATCGGGGACTTGTGGGATCATTTCACAAGGAAGGAAACACAATGGAAATACATGTGGATGCTCCCATGATGTTAAGCAAATCTCCATAGAGTTGGAAGTAAAATACATAAATAGCTAACAGGGCTGTTATAAAAACAGTGCCTACTCAGAATTTCAGATACTGATTTTTAAAAAGCTTTGCAAAAAACTATAAAAATTTTTAAGAGTAAAAAATGTACAAATGAAATCTCCCCCAAAGTAGGAATAACTCAAAACAGATATTAACAGAACAAATACTACAGAAAAATGAGTAAAACAAAAGCTGGCTTTGGAAAGATCAACTTTACTGGTAAACAGGGGTAGGGTGGAGGTGGGCATATCCTAGTATCAGGAGTGTAAAGGGGACATTGCTAGAGATGTGTAAACATCAGCAAAGAAGTCCCAGAAGCTTCAGATGCACACGTGGCCATCAAGGACAAGGCGTGGAAAGACAATTTGATAAAGAAGAACACCTAGGTGGTGCACACCTCTAATCCCAGCATTTTGGAGAATAGACCCATGAGAATCACATTAAATTCCAGGCTAGCCCTGGCAATTTAACAAGTACCAGATTAGCCAGGTCCAATTTAACTAATCACATTGAGATTGTCTTAAAAACAAATCCAAATGAATTCTAGCAGTTGTCATGTGAAGAATTAAGAGACATTCTCTAATTTGTATGGCCCCATTATTCAGGAAGTCAACTCATAATTTCCTGAAAATTAGGTTGTAAGCCTTGTGACTAAGTTCAAGGCCTGCCTGAACCATACAGTAAGACCCCTATCTCAAAGAAAATGAATCCAGGCAGTGGTGGCGCACGCCTTTAATCCCAGCACTTGGGAGGCAGAGACAGGTGGATTTCTGAGTTTGAGGCTAGCCTGGTCTATAGAGTGAGTTTGAGTTCCAGGACAGCCACAGCTACACAGAGAAACCCTGTCTTGAAAAACTAAAAACCAACCAACCAACCAACCAACCAACCAACCAACCAAACAAACAAACAAACAAAAAAAAATGAAAGCTGAAAGCTGAAAGCTCAGCTGCAGTTCACTAGTGGAGTGCCAGGCTGGCATGTGTGAACCCTCAGGTTCAGTCCTCACTATTATAGTGGGCTGAAGAACTACATGTTCTTCCTACATGCCATCCTACATGTTCTCTACCTGAGACTGGTCTAAAGACCTTGTCAAGTGTGGATGGCAGTAGAAAAGGCAGAAGAGCCTAAAGTTACAGTCTTCATTCAGAAATACAAGAGTGTGTATATATGGAAAACTAAAAAGAAAAAAAAAAAAGAAAAAAAAGATATAAATAAAAAAGACAAACTAAAAACCAAAATGAAACAAACAAAAGCGTACCTCAACTAGACTAGTCACAGATTTTGGCAAGGTCAAAGTCTACAAAATATTGCACCAAAACACTTTCCAGTTGATTACTAATCACTGGAAAGTGCAATTAAGAATACACTATTTATAAGAGACTAAAATGGGCAAGCCGGTGAACAGAAAACCACAAAGAGGTGCTGAGAGGAAAGGAACGCATGTTAACATAAAGGTGACATGTCATGGGTGGGGGGCTCAGAAGCTATTCACATGTCAAATCTCTGAAAATTGACAGATTCCATGAACCTTATTTAAAATCCCAGGAGGCATCTATTACTAGAACCCTTTATGTCCTTTGTATTTCTGTAAAAGTCTCCATCAAAGCAGCCAAGTGAGTTTTAAAAACAACAAAACCAGATGCCATAAATAACTCAAGATTCATTATAAAGCTCCTATAATCAAGACACTGTAGTCCTGGCATAAGGATGGAGCAGCTAGAATGTCAATTAGACCAATCCATGCAGAGTCAGCTGACATTTGGCAAAGAAGCTTAGAAACTAGAGAAATGAAGTCTAGCAACCTGCTGGGCCTAGCTGTGCTGCTTTTTGTTCTAATGACATATAGTCTCAAGGCAGAGGCACAACCATGCTACAGGGGGCTGAGACATGGTCTGCCAGCCCCATGTCATGGACCTTTTATAGGTTCCCTCTCTTCACAGCCCCAATGTTACTTCTAGTTGTCACCCTAAGCTTTTTTGGGGTCACCAAGAAGTTAAGTGACTGGAAATTTCTCTAGAGCTGTGTAAACAATAGCACTAAGAGGCAGAGGACCACAATAGTGATAGGGTTCAGATGTGAGGAAATAATAAAAACAATGAACTTCTTTTAAAAACTGAGCTTCTGAAGTCAAAAAAATGTGAGAGCACCCCACCTTCTTCATATCACCTTCAGTAATGGTTTGAAAGAGTGTCTGCTCAGAACTGTGGGTGCTGGCCAAATGCTCCTGAGTCCTATTTGGCAGTATTCCTGCTTAAAGCAAGTATTGGACTCAGGCCACCTGGGTTTTCACTGTGATGGGTGTGTTCTGTGACTAGCTGGGCAACCTACCTGCATAAGACTGTCAACTTGCTTTGCTCCCATTTGGTGATCTGTGAAAGGGGGTCTTGGTCCTGTATACTGGGCTGTTCTGAGGGTTTACAAAGATCGTGTTATTTGGAACAGTGCCTAGCACCCAACAGTGCTAAAGAAATGCTAGTTCTTATAGACCAGACTCACTGACTTTCCTTAGCTTGTGCTTGCCATGCAGTTAGAACATTAAATCATAGCTCCTTGACTGGTTTTTGTTTATAATGTCAATTGTTTAGTATAACAGAAAAGATCTTAGACATTCCAGTGAGGTCTGGGGCTTTCTAGCTTTCTGGGTATTTTCACTCCTCACCTCAGTACTTCATAATTGTTAAAAACAAAATTCCTAGCCTGGTGTAGAGGTGCACTTGAGAGCAGAGGCAGGTGGACCTTTGTGAATTCTAGCCAGCCTGGTCTATACAGAAAGTTTTAAGCACCTGCTTGGAGCACCATAGTAAGATCCTGTCTCAAAAAGAAAAAAAAAAATCTTATCCTTGCCTTTGCCTTGTAAGGAGGGAATGAAGGATTAACCGAGCTGTGAAGTACTTATAAAATACCTGGTGCCACAAGACCAGGAGTAACCAGGAGGAGTAACCAGGAAAGACTGCTACAGTTTGCACGTTTTCTACTTCAGGGCTCAGGAATGTAACCTATTTTTATGACTATAGTTTCAGATGAGCCAACCTGGAAAATAGGTTTACAGGTTTCAAGAACTAAGCTAGGCAGTGGTGGCCCACATACCTTTAATTACAGCATCTGGAAGGCATAGGCAGAAGGATCTCTGTGAGTTTGAGGCCAGCCTAGTTTACAAAGTACAAGTCTAGCCAGAGCTACACAGAAAAACCTGTCTCAAAAAACTAAGAAGAGAATGCAAGACTACCTCAAACTACTGATGGCTTGTAGCACATGCTCTTACAGATGAGGAAACACAATTGCTGTTCAAGCTGAGCACCCACACAGTGTTCTGGTCAACCAGCGGCTACTGTATACTGAAGACGTTTTTTTAACATTCATTTCCTTTCTGCACCATCTACAGCTGAGAGGGAACTGTAAGATGAACTCTGTAGCCCTATTCAAACATTCTCTGCTATACTTACACAAGCTCCCTCTAATCTCCAGGAAGAAATGCCTGAGCAGTAAGAACAATGTTTTGAAGGTTTCCAAACAGGGAGAGGAGGAGGTTTAACCCTGACAAGCAGGCCTATGTCAGAAAGGCAGTGAGAGCCCAAGCGTTAGTCATGGAGAGCTAACGGCCTTGCACTAGAAGCCTTCTCAGTCATGTTTGCTAAGCAGGTAGAATTCTGATTTTCTGTTCTTTGCATGGGCTTTTTTTTTTGGGGGGGGGGGGTTTACAGCATGCCAAACAAATTAGGTAATCCAAACTATATCTGTGCCATAGCCATTACTCCTTCTGCCTAGAACTCAGTGTTTAGTGGCTAGGAAAGCAGAGTAGGTGACAGGGTCTGTCTGAAATTTTTAATTTCTTTAATGTTTTAACAACACTGAGAAATCAATAAAAGAACATGTTTTCAAGGAAATATACTATAAGCACATGATTTATATACTTGGGTAGATGTCAAGGACTTTATGAAGTAGGTATTCTTTCTAGTGATGTAATGTATATATGAATGTGAGAAGCTTGCAAGGTCTTAGATGCCTAAGTATATTGCCAGAATCTTGGCAAACCAACAAAGAAGCCATCTCAGGATACTGGGAGGTTAAATCCAGGGACTTGCAAAAACTATAGTTTAGGGGCCATATCCAACCAACCACCAATTTTTATAAGTGAATTTTTATTAGAAAACAGCCATTCATTCATCTGCGAACTGCTTTTGTATCACTGGTAGAATCAAGTAACAGTAACAGAGACCACAGGCCCTCAAAACCTTAAAACATTCCCTATGTTGCCACAGAATACGTTTGTCAATCCTAAGCTATGAAATGACTACTTCCTCTAAGTTTCAGAAACTTGCAGTACACAAAGCAGAAGGTCATTCTGTCAAGATCTGGGATATGAACAATGCTGTAATAGGTTGCTCAGCACTGAATGGAATCCCCATGAGCAGTGTTACCCAGAAGGCTCACAACAGGAAGAGGACTGAAAGAAACCTGTGCACCTTGCCCTGTGGAATCCAGGAAGCTAACTGCTACTAACTGTAGCATGAGAAGTGGTAAAGATACCCTCCTCCCCACAAAGCCCCTCTCAGCATTTGGGAAAACATGAAGAGCCTGTGAACACAGTGAGTGAATGTATACAGGATGGCACACTGGAAGTCTCTTTGAAATAAAGGTGACAAATGAGCTGAATCCTAAGGGAAGGGCTGATTGAATCTACAGCAGTCAACACTAAACTTCAAGGGATCAAATGTACTTAGTGTGAGCTTTCTCTTCAGATCTGTCACACTTACATTATCCAGGTCCTTCCGCAATGCAATTTTGCTAGTGACTAGCTCATGAGCTAAGTCATCGTTTTCCTGTTCCAACCTCATGTTAGCTTCTTGTAGCCGCCTATTTTCCCGCTGCAGGAGGGGAAAAAAAGTCAGTTATGGACATAAGTAACAAATCAAATGGAAATGAGAGTTTTTCAAGGGTTAAGCTTCAAAGTAAGTCTCCAAGTCCTGTGGAATAAAGAGACATGGCTCACACAATCATGTTTCTAAACCATTTCTAATTTTCTGTCTCCTCAAGGAAGTGTGTAACTTACTAAAGTGACCTTTGTCAAGCAGCTGTCTCTGGCTGACTGAGGAAAGAACATCCAACCTGGGCAGCCGGTGTGCAGCAAAACAGCTCTTACTTATTTTTTGTAAACTTAATTTGAAAACCAGTCTTGAAACAGTGGAACTGAATTTTTAAAGAGAGTCAATAAAACTAGCTGTGGGTACAAGTCTATAACATTAAAACAAACCTCAAATCGCTCAATGGGGTCTTCCTGTTGGGCCTGCTGCTCCCTCATGGTATGGTATTCTTTTTCAAACTTCTTCAGCTTCTTCTGGCTAATCTGTTGAGGAAGTCACAGCACAGATGAAGAACCTGACCAGGGGTGGTACTTCCTGACCTGGGCAGACCCAATTAATGTGGCATGGCATTTACTACTTTGGATGGAAATCTTCATAGATAAACTTAAGCCCAAGACTGCCAGGAATATATAGTTACTGTATAGCTGGTCTTCTGTTACTTTGTGGGTTCTTCTTTCTTCCACCCTTCTAACACTTGATAGGAGAGAAAAAGATAGCAAGGAAAGGAAAGAGATCCCTTAATAAAGTCGAGGGGTCAGAAAGGAGGCCATGTTGCTGTTAGAATACTGCCTGCATCCCTTCTTATCCACTTGTCCAGAGGCACTGCTTGCACCTTTAATGGTCGAATACCGATTTACATTTGGTGTTTCTACTTTCATATGCCAAGGTCTCCATCAGTACCTGCTTTGAGTCAGGGGTTGATACAGCTTTGTTCACAGCTGAGACTAATCTTTGTAAAAAAAAAAAAATCAGTGAGGGCTTCTCCAGAGCCTGTAAAAATCTTTGTAAACAAGGTATATTCTTACTGGGCTCCTCAACTTTGTCCCAAGCTCTTTTTTTTTTTTTTTAAATTTTTTTTTTAAAAAAGATTTATTTATCATACATAAGTACACTGTAGCTGTCTTCAGACGCACCAGAAGAGGGCATCAGATCTCATTATGGGTGGTTGTGAGTCACCATGTGGTTGCTGGGATTTGAACTTAGGACCTTTGGAAGAGCAGTCGGTGCTCTTACCCGCTGAGTCATCTCACCAGCCCTGTCTCAAGCTCTTAAAGCCACTAAGTGACACTGTTCTATAGTAGGGTCATCAAATTGAATCTATTATTGTGTACTGCCCTTCACCCAGCAACTGATCCCCTCACTCAATTTCACTGTTCATTATTCACAACTTCTTCCCTCTAGCAAGTTAACCATTGCAATTTGTAGACTGGCCTCTAGTACAGCTGTCACCAATCCCTTCCAGTATTGGGGATACCAATGATACCAGTTATTTAGAATTTGTTTCACTTAAGGCAAACGCATCCCATATAAGACCAGAGCCTCTTTAAACCATCTTCATTTCTATAGGAAGCTATTCTATCTTGTCATGACCTTGTTCCACACCATAGCAGGCATATGCTAAATGGTTACCGGGAAAATTGATGGTGATCTCATAATTCTGGGTCACTCCTCTTCCCACTGTGTTGGTATGGTTGGTTCAAGATTAGCCTGTTCTCTCAAAACAGACTGTTTTATCAGATTGTCCTCCCACCTTTTCAGCTTTTCTCTGACACAACTGCCCTCCAGCCCAGTTTCTTTCCCTTTTTCCTCCTGCAGGAAACTCATTCTCTTCCTCAGTCACCAGCACTGGGCCTTTTCACACTCCCTTTTCCAGTGCTCCTCGCCTCCCCAGAGCTTCTATTTCTAACCACAATATTTTCAGTTGGACAACCAATTCTGTAACCCTTTCAGAAATGAGAGCTGAGTGAATCCTTTTGTAGCTCCATTTCAACCTTTTTGTTTGTTTGTTTCTCAGGCCCCTCCATTTTTACCTGCAATTTTTCCAGTTGCATAGACATTCTCCCAACCTTCTTTGAAAGAGACTACAGAAAGAAGAAAAACAAACAAACAAACAAACAAACAAACCAAAAAACCCCCCCCGCCTGGGATCCCAGCAGTAGTAGTCACAACAAATTCTTTGCTGGTGTCCACTTTCGTCATCCCCTGCAATTTCCTCTATGAATTTGGGGCTCTATTTGCCCTTAGTAGTAGTAGTAGTAGTAGTAGTAGTAGTAGTAGTAGTAGTAGTAGTAGTAGCAGCAGCAGCAGCAGCAGCAGCAGCAGCAGCAGCAGCAGCAGCAGCAGCAATAATGGCACCATTTTCTGTGGGACATATCAGCAGTGTTGCTAAATACAAGATGCATCCCAGCCCTAATCATCATCTGAAGGATCAAGAGGTTCTGTTTTTTGAGTAAAGTTGTCAAGAAGAGATTGTAGTCCAGTTGGTGTTGGCATACACCTTTGGTTCCAGCTCTTTGGAGGCAGAGGCAGTGGACCTCAGAGGCCAGCCAGGAGAACCCTGTCTTGAAAACAAAACAAGAGAAGGAAGAAAAAGGGGAAAAGAAGGAAAAAAAAGAAAAGAAGAGAAAGAAAAGGAAGAAGAAAGAGAAAGGAGAGTAGGAGGAAGAAAAGTGGTAAGTGTAAAACTGGCGCCTGAAGGCCTGGCCACTGGATTCCATTCAAAGCCCAAGTCCACCAAACTTCTAAAACTCCCTAGGCCTCTTTCCACTGTACTATCCTCTTCTGTTCTGTCTCCAACAGGCACAATTCTCTCAGCCCTTAGAAACAGATTTCACTATGCCACCATCTGTTCTCAAGCCACCTATTCTCGTAAGCCCCAAGGTGGAACCTTCTACCTTCCTGAAGTGGGCTTCTTTTCCACTCTCTCTGTGATCCCACTCCTCTAGATTTTCATGCTCCACCAGGACCAACCACTTCTCTTTCTCTTGTAGAATCTTCATTCTTTCCCTTTCGGCTTTCTTCTCATGCCTATCAGGAGTCTCTCTCTGTACTGGCATGCTTCTCTGGCAGCAATCCTAACCACAATTATGAGTGAACCTTCCCCCTCTGGAAGAGTTAGGAGAAAGATTGAAGGAACTGAAGAAAATGGCAACCCCTTAGGAAGAGTTTCAAGAAACCCAGACCCCTGGGAACTCCCATAGATTAAGCCACCAACACAAAGTGCATACATGGACTGGTCTGTGCCCCCCAGAAATGCCTTGTCTTGCCTCACCGAGAGGATGCACCTGATCCTGTAGAGCCAAAGGGAAGGGAGATGCTGGGGGAGGGGTGCTGGGGGAATGGGGGAGGGGAGGTAGGTGGGTGAGGGAGCATCTTCTCAGAGGCAAAGGGGCAGGGGCATGGGGTGAAAAACTCTGGGTAGGGGGACCTGGAAGGGGGGCAACATTTGGAATGTAATTTTTTTTTTTTTAAAAAAAGAGTAAACCCTTCAGGATGCAGCTCTCCTTTGTTCAACTCCTTTTAAACAGCTAACTCATTCTCTGTTTCAAAAACTAAATTTAAAAACTATAAGCTATAACAGCATGATAAATCAGACATGTACAGTTTAGAAAATGACTATAAACCTAGTGCTTATTTGTTCATATCATCAATTATCAACATTAAATTACTCATTTTTCCAATCAACTTCTGGCCCACAGGTCCAGGTAAGTACAGATAAAGAATCTAATAAGCACAATGGTGAGCTGGATGTATGTCTGCAACATGCTAGTGGCAGTGCCTGTGCATCTTTCTGGTCATCCTTTGATCTAGCTCAAGCATCCTGGTGGATCCTTTCTCACTGGAACTGCTCTTCTGTATGGGCTGTAAGCAGATGTGTCTGAACTGGAGGCTTTGTTTCTGGAATCCTGGCATTGCTATAGCCACTGGCCAGGGTACAACCTTTAGCTCTGGCTACAGTCTCCAGAAAGATGCCTATTAAACATAGGAGTCCACAAGCTGGAGAGGGATATCTCTACCACACATCCCTGCATTAACGAACTCGGGAGGAAACTTACATGGTTCTCCTAAGTGACTCACCAAAACAAACAAACATACATACACATCTGTGTGATAAGTGAGGGCAGGCAGTAAAGACAAGTCTCCTTTGAGCACCTTCTAAAAGAAGAGCAGACATGATCTCCTGTATACCTTCATAGACCTTCAGGATACTTCAAGGTTTCATTTTCATTCAAGGCCAAGAAAGGATTAATACTTTTTTCATAATACTTTCTTCATAATACTTTGAAAGGCTAATTTCAAAATAATTCCTATATTTTCTTATCTTTGATTGAAGCTGGCCTGACTCAGCATCCTTGGTATCTGGTGAGTGTGGTGAATGCTGGGTTCACCTCATGCACACAGCTTTTTGCTCTTCAGTATTTTCTGCATAGGAGTGAATTACCTTTATTATTTATTTTTATAATTGAAAAGTACTATAAGAATTATTTGGGGCTGGGCAGTGGTGGCACATGCCTTTAATCCCAGCACTTGGGAGGCAGAGGCTGGTGGATTTCTGAGTTTGAGGCCAGCCTGATCTACAGAATGAGTTCCAGGACAGCCGGGGCTACACAGAGAAACCCTGTCTCGAAAAACCAAAAAAAAAAAAAAAAAAAAAGCCAGAATGGGAATGAGGAAGGAACATTCTAGATAGTTGTTTCTTGTTTAATGATGATGTGATCTCCTCAGTCTATCACCAAGGTGTCCCGTCTAGAACTAGATGCACACAAAACTTCTCTCACTTTCCCTCATTTCCAGGTCTAAAATTCCAATCTCTCTACCAGCTCAGTCTCTTCCCATCCTTCAGCCTCAGTTGTTGTCTCTCCCACAAACTCTTGCCTCACTGCGACTTCCTCCATCAGTGACACACGTGCTTCCTTCCAGCTCTTACAGATGTTAACTTCAGGAGCTTGGATGTCTGCATACCAGAACCAGCTAGTTCAGGTTGTCCTCACAGCCCAGCTCCCAGGAAAGAGAGTTGGCCTCCCTGCTAAATGAAGGGCAGAAGCCCTTGAAGCAAGAACAATGACTGTGATGGCGGTTCACACATACCAGGCCAGCTCTTCTCTATGTCCTTAAAGCACTACCTCAACACCTTCATGGACCCTCCCAAGTCCACAGCTTCTTAGGTGCTGCATCCTTACTGTGTTGTGTTGTGTCTGTTTTGCTTGCCACCATACCACCAGTGCCTAGTTAATACTTGAACAGGATCAGGTCTTCTTTCATAGTCTGCCACCAACCATGCTTTTTCTAAAGCATTAGATACATAAATTCTGCCAAGACAGAATACTATTCTTTACAAAATTCTGTCACAGAGTAAACATGAAAATACTTAACCAACAGAGACATAGTCTCTACTCAAATACACATACTCACTTTTTCTTGTACTTAAACTCAAGAGAGACGATGGGTTATGCATTCTGCTCCAGAGCTCAGAAAGCTCTGGTAGCTAACTACTATCAGAAGGCTTTGAAAATTATAGTGTCACATAAAGAGGTACTGTTACCCTCAGCAAGACTGAAATTGAAAGCTGGGCAGTGGTGGCACACGCCTTTAATCCTAGTACTTGAGAGGCAGAGGCAGGAGGATTTCTGAGTTGGGGGCCAGCCTGGTCTAAAGAGTGAGTTCCAAGACAGCCAGGGCTACACAGAGAAACCCTGTCTCAAAAAACAAAAACAAAACAAACAAAAAACTGAAATTGAACTTGAACCCTTGCTCTGTTTAAGGTTTCTTTCAAAAAAAATAAACCAAACTTCTGGACTAAGTGTGGGTTGTAACTTAAGAGGAGCAAGTTCATGTCAGCACTTGGCTCTGAGAAATAGCACTACTGAGAGGTTCCTCAGCACAGGGCTTAGCGGTAGAGCCCTGTACTCATACCTTCAGTCAAAGAGAGAATGAGAGTAGCTGCTGACCTGGTCTCTAGGTGCAACCTGCTTAGCTCAGTGAGTAACACACCACAGCTCCAGTCTTGGTGTGACTGATGGCATGCTTATCTGTGAAATACAAACAGTGCTTCTGAGTGTTAAGAGGATATGCTGACAGAAAACTATCATGTTCAGTGCTCAGAAGGCTCTGTAGCACATAGGGAATTTTTTTCAATAAACTGTAATTATTCCTTGCTGTTAGTTATTATCTGCAACCTATCTGTAAGGGGTTGAATATGCTTGGCCCAGGTAGAGGCACTGTTGGGAGGTGTGGCCTTGTGGGTTGGGTGTGGGCTTTAATACCCATGTCCTAGCTGCCTGGGAGCCAATCTTCCACTAGTAGCCTTCAGATAAAGATGTAGAACTCTCAGCTCTGCCAGCACCGTGCCTGCCTAGATGGTAATGACTAGATGATCATGGACTGAACCTCTGAACCTGCAAGCCAGCCCCAATTAAATGCTGTCCTTTGTAAGACTTTTGTTGATCATGGTGTCTGTTCACAGCAGTAAAACCCTAACTAACACACTATCTGAATTAGGAAACAGAGCAGTCCTCTGCATAGGCACTGCATACATCAAACTACATAAATAAAGTTGATTTACACAGAGACACATGAGGTAGCCTGGTCTATGGAAAAGGAGCATGTTTCCAGAATGCCTTCAGAAAGTTTTACAAAGGGATTGGTAAAGGTAGGAGGTTGATTGTTAAAGCTACATGGCCAGATTGAAGCCTAGTGTCTGGGTGATCAGGTGGGTTGTAGAGAACAAACAAGAGGTCTGGTGCAGGAGGGATCCTGATGCAGGGCAGGGTTGACAACTCAAGAAATTGGACAATGGTCCACCTTCCAGTGACAGAATGCTTAGGGCAGTGTTATCTTTTGACTTATCAAGGATTCTCTAGACAGTGAGATCCCTCTATTCCTCCTACTTTATGCCTCAAAACAATTTTTGGAGATGGATAGGGTTATCACCTCATTTTACTATCAGTTGTGACAAGTATAAATAGCCAGTATTTACCAGCAACACCACAAGAAATGTCTGGGTGACTCTTGTTTCCTGCCATCTCTATAACATGATTGTTACTGAACACAGTCTTCATCCCTCAGAACATCTATAACTGTGCTGACCTGAACTAGCATCAGGAATGCTCTAACACCTCACTTGATAGAGACAGGTAGGTAGGCCACAGAGCCATGAGCAGCAGCTGCTTAAGGTATCATTATCTAACTACAATACTGCTGTCTAATCTACCCTGCATCACACAAACAAATAGAGGCCCAAGGCTGGCAGTCTAGAATATCTGATGTAATTAACCTCTTTATATTAAAGCTCTTAACTTTTTATTTGTTCAAATAGTTCATACTCAGATTCCTTTAAAGATTTTTATCATGACACAGAATCATGCTTTTGAATCTGACCGGAATGTTTTTCTACAGTACAAGAAAAAATTAGTAGCCAAGGCCCCAAGAACAGATAGTCAAAGGAACATTGCTTTGTTAACAAGGAGGCAAGTGCATTGCTGCCTGTGCACTAGCCAACAGCATTGAAGGGCTCTCTATGGAGAAAAGAGGCACTAGAAATACACATATTTCCTCCTAGAAATCTAGTTCTAAAATGTATGAATTAATCAACAAAACACTAGTCTTACCTAGCCTTAGAGGGTAGTGTGACTTTGGGACTTTGTTCGGAGAGAAAGTTTTCACCCAGACAGAGGTCAGTCCTTTTTAGAACCCAGATCTGAGTTCTAATCAACTCCATCACTCACTGACACCCTTGGTCTAGGCATCACTAAACAGACCCTACAGCTCACCATGAAGACTCATTAACTCTGTGAACCATTATATTTAGGAGTCTGAGACCAAATAATGGGGGAGGGAGGCTTTGTGGGTACTACACACCTAATACTTAAAATTCTACTACTGGATAACCACACAAATGATCTGGATAGCGAAGGAAGCACAGCCAATGTTGCTTTCAGCTCATGAGTAATTAACTCCTGCATGCCAAAGGGTTTTTTTCCAACAGCAAATGGCTAAGATCGCATTGGCA